>VWZD01002475.1:19430-32059 GCA_013396695.1 Sakesphorus luctuosus
TGGGGCAGCAACCTGGGAGAGAGAAGTTGCAGCTGCTTTCCAGGACACGTGGCGGTTCTCTGCTTCCAGTTTTCCTTCTTCACTTGGAACAACGGACACAGAGGGAGAGACAGAATTCATCTGGGGTCTTGCTGTTCGTCTGTCTTGCTTGAGAGGAACTGGGAGCTCACCCTGCAGCCAGTCGGGCTGTGACACAGACACTGCCCATAAGTATAACTTTTCTCCAGGAAGAAATCTGTTGGTTTTGGTTGTTGTTTTTTTTTCTTGTGGTGTTGGGGAAGCAGTTTGTTCTGGTCTGTTTACAGTTATATCTATACCTACATATATATATATATATCAGTTAAGAACAGTTATCCTTCTTGTATCAATTTTCTGATTAAAGTTCCTTTTCTTAAATTTGATAAAGAGTGGCGTGATTATTGTGGAGGAAACTCCCTCCCTCCGCTTGTGGGTAAACATTTTGTTTTTTCCCCTCAAACTGAAACACCTTCTAAGAAACATTGTCAGAGTGAATTAACAGGATATGTTTAATTTTGCTGCTTGCATTGAATTGCTTCCCACAAAAAAAGCAATCACAACGAGGAGCTGAAACCAACTCTACAAAGGGCTGCATCATTAGTGGGTATCCCTGGTTTATTTTTGTGTATGGAGTAAGGGAGAAGGGAATAGAGACAGCTGTGCGTCTGGGAATTCATCCTTTCAATAATCCCAGCCAGACAGTGAAAATGCCAGAAACAGAAGTAGGAGGAAGTATAACTTTTCAGAAGGAACTACCACAGACTTTGGCCATTCCTTTTTGACCCCCAGATATTTTTAACATGTATGTCTAGTTACTACTGCATTGTAACTGGTAACTTAGTCAAGGCTTGTTTAGGGGTTCCTCATCTGTGTAGAGATAATAACTGCAGTCAGTCCAACCTGCTTAAGTTGTATAGATTACATTTGTATATGAATGATGTGCATGACTGGCATTCTAGTTGTGGCTGTCTATGCAGGTAAATTCAGTTCACCTTATATCTGAGAATAAATTGTAAATAATTTAATAAAACCTTATTTACAGAAGGCTCTTCCTGAAAAGCAGATGTTGCTTTTCATCTGAATAAGGTGACCAATATACATTTTCTCACTTTTGTGTACAAATGTAAAAACTGAATGCATAATATGCTCAGATTTCTTCAGTCCAGAAAAAACCATGTTGTCCTCATTCAAGAGTTCCTCATTCAAGAGTCTGGCATCAATTCTTTCCTAAACAACAATTACTTAACTCTTACAGAATAGTACAGATATCAGGTAACAGTAATCTATTATCAATCACACATAATATTGAAGTATCCACAAAAGATCTTGTCCCTTTTGTGTTAAACGTGATATACAAACATAGCAAGATGGACAATTTACATCAAGCTAATCTCATTCTGTTTCCAAAGGGCTGTAAATCCTGTTGAGGTGACTTTTCAGAGAAGGTTATGCAGAAAATTTAGACCCTGACTATCCCTTAGCATGCAGCAGAGCAACAGTGTAATTGAAAGTGCCATCAAGGTTTCCCACCAGTTCTTGCCACAGGGTTGCTGAATTTTGCTGCTGTAAGGGTAGACTGTATTTGTTGGTGGCCTGATCCCAAGGAACCTTTAGTATAGATGGATGCTAGAAGTTAAGCTATAGACAGCTTACAGCAACAATAGGGGGGGTGTGTATATGTATAGAGCCAATCTGGATTTTTCAGCCTGTTTTGTCAAGGTGCTGTATAAATATAACATGATCTAGGAAACGTTCAGTCCAACCTTTTGATGAGAGATGTCAAACAGACCAGACGTGAGTGCTGAAACAACTTCAGAGCGAGCAAGAGGAGGCCATGTGTTCTTTACTTTAGCATATTGAAAACATGACAGAGATGGATTTTAATACCTGTGTTAAACAAAACAGTGATCTCAGTTTAGTTCCTTGTGTCCAAAGCTATCAGTCAGAACCAGCACTTTTGTTTGTTATTCTAGAAGTGCAATGGAGACCTAAAAGGAAACGACATTTCGGAGGATTAGAATTAAATAACATTTGCTCATCAGCTTGCACTTTCTATGTGGATAATGGCTATGCACTTTTTTAGCTAGAGTCAATCTAAAGCAGTTAGGAAACATTAGATCAGTGTTTGAACAATGCTGTCAAAGAACAAGGACCACATATTTACCCTGGGTTAGTGCCAACGATGCGACATTTGAGATCTAGCTGTTACTGTCCCCTTATATTTGTCTTACTAAACCCTCTACTGTACTGCAGTAGTTTCAAAAGGAGAGAATGAAAAGCCACTGACCAGTCTGGAAGTGAAAGACAAATACACATTGAAATATTTTGTGCACTGAAGTGCAATCTGTGTTGCACTGATGGCACAAACCTGTGCTGTCCTGATTTACATGTGTAGCTTTCCCATAGGGTGCCTAGTAAAGTACAGTGCTCCCCATAAACACCTCCTAGGTGCAAAGGAAACTCAGTAAAAGTAACCAATAACCAGGCATGTTTCCAGCTTGTGTCTTCTCCAGATGTTGAGCTAGTAAGCAAGAAACCATTGCCATTTGAGATCTACAGTCCAAAGCTGTCCTTATGAATGTAAGGCTCACTTTCCTCTTTCTGAAAGAAGAAAACATTTGGGGAAAAAAAAGTACGTTTTTTTTTCCTGAAGCTTATCTGTTTCTGTCACCTGGGAGAAACCTCTTGGAAGTTTGTCTCTATACAATAAAATTAATGTCTGGAGGGCAGTCTTGTGGTGTAATGGAGAGCATTACGGACTCTGAATCCCAAGGACCTGAGTTCCAGTCTCAGTGGGGACTGTCCCCTGGCAGTTCAAGCCTCCCTGCCATCCCATCCCGTCACATCTCGGATGCTCAGCAGGGTCAGCCCCGGTTAGTACCGGGTGCTGTGACAGTCCCGAGGACTTCACTGTCACTGTCCAAGCTCGCTTGGCCGTGGCAGATGGACCTTGGGACTTGAACGGTGGGGCCAGTTCTGCGCACGCTGTGCCTCACCTAAAACAACCACTGCACAGGCTGCAAGGGCACACCCACGTGGGGACAGCCCTTCCCAAATCTGCATTTGCAAAGTCTGGCCATATATATACAATGTCTAGAGCACATCCCATGGAAGAAAAAATAATGTATGCCAACTCTTTATCTCTGCCTGAAGAAAGTTTAAAGCAAAATGGCCACTGAAGAGTCTGAAAGTTGTGCTTTCCTCATATTAGTAGGGTACTCCAAATACCTGGCTGTGGAAGTAGGCTGCTTTTTTCTCTTCTTCGCTGTCCTCTTTGGTCTTGGACTCAAGCCAAGACAGCTGAGTTAACAGCACAGCTTCAGCCATGGAGGTGAGAAGTGCCCTCTTGACAGCAGGCAGATGGAGACATTGATGGGACATGTACATTTTTCTCCCATCTAACTGGGGTGGTAGTCTTGATTTTTTGATTGCTGAATTAATGCATTAGAATTCCAGCTGCTTTAACAAAGAATAAGGGAAGAGGAGAAGTACTGCTGCTTAATTTGTAAAGAAAGCTGCTGTAACAGTATTCTGTGGGAGTCTGAGCATACCAACACATTAAGTAAACTGAGATCACCTTTACAGGACATGTCAGCCAAGTCGTAAATTCCAGTAATGTTCATTTCAGACAGCTGGAGGACTCATGACTTGGGTAGAAACAGTACATTCGAAATCAAGATGCTTCATTAATGTAAGTTCTTTACCCACTGCCCTATTCAGCTTGGTGCCAAGCCCCAGCCCCCCATTCTGTAGTGTGTGCTTAAAACTTGCTATAAAAAAGCTGCCTGCGACTTGCTTAAACAGCAAATTCATAAAAAACTGTAATTCATCGTCCATAGTTGCTGTGTGCCACTTTATCTTGCTGAAAACTAAGATTGTTCTTGCACACTGTGCAACATGGATAATTTGTAATCTTGAACAATAGGTACTACCCACTGCAGGTATAATTCATCCTGCTATGCACAAAGCAAGGAAATCTAGTAATTAATGATCACAGTTAATTTAAGAATTCAAGTAGGCAGTGTAGCAACTAGACATCAGTGTTTCATTTCTACTAAAACCTGTATATCAGCATGTCCAGTGCTCTGTGATTCAACAGAAAAACATTAAGTGCATACTCTAAGATAAACACCATGTCCTGGGTTTAAGTAGGTCCCAGTTTAGGCTTTAGTTTTTAGAGCAGGCCTTGGATTATCAGCTGACTGAAGCTGGGTCAGGCCAGCTGATGCTGACTGCTGCTGGCTAATGGTATTCCATACCATATTCCGATATCATCTCAGTACAAGTACAGTGCAGGGAGGTGCTTAGCTCAGTTTCCATTATGGCTGAGGTAGAGACAGGACATGGCGCTGCTGTTCTGCTAAACTGGGCCTCACTGCTTCCCTGTCGCTATGTTGCATTTTGTTTTAGTTCGGGGAAGTAAAGATTTTATTGTTATTCTCTCCATTTTCCTTGCTGGGTGTCTCTTTGGAAGTGTCTTTTGGGGTGTTTTGTGGCCGGGGTGGCGGCATCTGTATTACTGGGTAGGCGACTTGGTGTAGAGTTATTGTTTCTTTTTACCTTTTTATATATGTGTTACATTGTAGTTTTACTTTTAATTTTCCTTCTTTCTACAAACCAGTTAAATTTAAGTTTCGGAGGTTTTTTCTTCTCCCTTTTCTTGGTGGGGGAAGGGAACTTCATTGGTTTGGTTTACACTTGGCATTTTGCCAAAGTATTCAAACCAAAACACACCATCTCAATATTTCTGGCCCAATTTCTGATCAAAGAAGTACACAAGTATTACAGATTTGCATCTGGTTCGTGATGCTTCACTTTCCACAGTGAATATATTATTTTGCCTAGCTGGGGTTTGAATTCAGAAGAAATGAAGCACTGCATGAAGTGATAATGTAATGTACCTGGAAAGTACAGGGTCACACACATCTCTCCATCTCAGGCAGCCAGACTAGGAAAGTGCTTACCCACCTCTCCAGTTCTACATAGTGCCAGAGTAAAATTCAGTACTTTTTAGTGAAGGTATTGAACCAGCTTACTCTGGTACTGCCTTGGTGTGAGTGTCAAACTATGACAGAAGCCAAAATGTTCCATATTCGTCACAATTCTTTGGAGTAAACTACAAATAATTAGATATGTCAGAAATGCTAGTAAGCATCTAGTGATTATGGTTTCTATACATTTTTTTGTGTTCATCTTTTTGAAGAGATTAAACAACTCAGGATTTTGATTGTTGTTTCATATTTTTTACAGCTTAAATGATCCTTATGGAGGAGGAGTTCTCTGCCCTGCAGTAGGTACACCAAATACCATGTTTCTGCTGAGCCTGCTGTGAATTAAATTAAACTTTGTGCGCTACATGGTCTGAACTAGTAACCTTCACTGCTTAATCTTCATATAGGCCTTTTGGTAGAGAAGTGAAGGACTACAAGTATTTTGCCCCTGATCATGTCAAGTGTAAACACCTAGTACAGTCTGTCATGAAATGGATGGATATTAATTTTCTGTCTAGTGAAGCATGTGGGCTAAATGTAACAAATTTTGAAGTATTTTGCAGAAGAGGGTCACTCTGCCTTCTTTGAGTTACTGTGTTTTCTCACTAGCAGTGTCAAAAAACACAAATGACTTATTAGAGCTAAAAATAACTTTCATAAATATAAAATGAGCCAGAGAAAAAAAGTGCATTACAATGACTGTATTGATTAGCTCAAAACATTTTAGCATTTCACTTGTCTGTCTTTTAAGCTTCTGGTACCTGTGTTGCACTGTACAGAATGACACATAACAATACAGTAAAAGCCCCATTTATGCTAATACAGCTGGTGAAGTGAATTGCAGTAACAAAAATAAATTTTGAAAAGGCCATGAAATTTTGTTAAAAAGTATACTTTTTACAGCTTAAAACCAAGATACTTTTTGGCCAAGGGTTTATTTGGAAAGCAGCCTACCCATCTTCGCTTTTACACATTCTATTTTATCTACACCATGTACTCCTAAATGTTTAAAACAAAGTAGCAGGAAAAAGCCCTTGGACTCTTCCTGCAGATTCAGATGTAAAGGTAAAAAAAAAAACCAAAACTTAACACTGTACGTAGCACTGAGTTGACCTGAATGTCTCTCCTTGGTAGTTATGTTCATCAATCACAAATATCTGCAAATTCAGAAGTGTCTGTCAAAGTATTTTTAGCAGTTACATCTGCTCATGTTGAAGAAAAATAGCACGAAATTCAATGAACCTGACATAAATGACATCTGTAGTCCTTCCCTTGTCCACTCATGTAGTCACTCCACCACAGAAGGCCACTAGATTGGCCAGGCAGGAGCTACCCGTGGTGAAGACATGCTGGCTGTCCCGAATCAGCTTCCTGGCTGTCCTGAATCACCTCCCTGTCCTCCATGTGCATTAGCAGAGCTTTCAGGAGGATCTTGTTCTGTGATCTTCCCACGCAGAGGTGAGGCTGATAGGTTGGTAGTTCCCAGGATAATCCTTTCTACCCTTCTTAAAGATGGGTAAAATGTTTCCTGTTTTTCAGTCACCTGGGACTTCTCTAGACTGCCATGACTTTTTAAATATCATGGAGAGGGGCTTGGCAACTACATCAGGCAATGCCATCAGGACTCTGGGATGCATCTTACTGGGTACTACAGGCTTATGTACATTCAGTTTTCTCAGGTGGTCATGAAGACGATATTTACTTCCAGTGGGGAGCACTTTGCATCCCCATTCCCATCCTGCTGTCCATCCACTCAAGACATGTGGGAAGAGAGGCTGCCATTTAAGACTGAGGAAAAAAATGGTTGAGCATCTCAGCCTTCTCCTCGTCTGTTGTTACCTGTCTTCCAGCTTTGTTTATCAGGGGGATTACACCTTCTCTGACCTTTCTTTTTAGGTTAACATACCTGCAGAACCCCTTCCTCTTGTCCTTTGTGTGCCTTGCCAAGTTCAGTTTCAGTCTTGACATGGCCTTCCTCACCATAATCCTACTGAAACACACCTCTTCTGCATACTGTTCCCAGATTACCTGTCTTTGTTTCCACTGCCTGAGAAGTTGATTCTTTCCCCTAAGTTGGACCAGCAGGTCCCCACTCACCCATTCCAGACTCTTGCCTTCCTTGTTTGATTTCTTGCTTCTGGGGTTTGTCAGATCTTGAGTCTATGGAAGAATTCTCTAAAGATCTGCCAGGTCTGTTCCACTCCATTGTGCCCGAGGGCAGTCTCCTATTGACTATCTCCTTGAAGAGCTGGAAGTTTGGTATCCTAAAGTTCAGAGGCACTTCAATATTTCATTTTAAATCTCATTTCTTTGTTAAATACTCCTTAGTCAGCTTCCACTTCATGGCAGACTTAAGTAACAATTTGTCTGAGATTTCTGTTTTCAAGTCATACTACTTATTAATGTGATATCACATTATATACTTAAAAACCTCTGGTCTAATATATACATTTTACAGTATTCAGAACTGAATGTTGCCCCAAAATATATGTTAATATTTAAATGTACATATTCTCCACAACAGGAACCCCCACAATCTATAAGCTTAGGGCATATTTAGATCTCTTTATTCTATTTATGGGTTTAAATACATTGGTTCATTCACATAGCCAAAACAGTTTGGTAAATCAAAATCAAACTATTATTTCAAGTTAGACATATGGTAATTGCATATATTTTAGTTTATCTACCCAACTACAGAACTGGATAATACAGTCACTGTTAAAAGAACATTTGTAAACTAAAAGATCATTGCTCACTCACAGAACTCTTGCAATAAAAAACTAATCCATTTAAAAAACACTTTCAGCATTATTTATCACTTAACATCTTAATACAATGAGAAATTCATTCATTAACAGAAACACTCAAACCAGTTATTTTGTAGATAAAAACAGTAATTATGCATTGAGAATTTTTTCTCTTTTTTTGTTATAGACTTGCATAAATATTTCTGTGAGCCTTCAGTAGCTGATGTTACATAAATGACAAAGTCTGTCACAGCAGGCACACCTATGTTTGTATCTCACTTCCTTACACTGCTAGGGAAACTTGTCACAGGAGACAGAGGTGCAGGATCACAGCTGGCCAGCCTGAGTTCCTGATGAAATCATGCAGTCCCTGAAGGGCAAACACTTGCTACTTCTGCTGACCCTCTGGACCTCTGTTCTCTACATGTTGGAAAAGTTAAAGGATTGCTTTACATCACTAGTCTTGCTTAAAGTTTTTACTCATTTAATGAGTTATGCTTTGGTTATACAACACTACAGTCTGTTTGCATTAACTGTGCTGCATAAAATATAATGGGGGTTAATAGCAGGAGAATTTCCCCATGGAAAATAATTATGGCTTTGACCCTCCTGGAGCCAGAATAAACTGCTGCAGGGATAAGAGACCTTATTGTTGTTAACTCCTTAAATCCTACTATAATGGCTGAACTGAAAAATAGCTTATGTGCTTTGGATAATTTTTTCATTCAAGAAATTAACATGACATAGTGTGGAGAGATATGTACATATTATCCTTTCTAAGACTTCTTTAGCTTTTATGTCACTGACAATTTTTTTTTTTTTACTGGATCAAGTATTTAATCGTTTGATTTGTCTGCAATTTCATTTTAAAAGCCATTACTAAATCCATCAGGACCTAGAGCTGCATTAGAGTGATTGAATATCCTTATAAAGTTCCCCTATATTTGCCATCAGTTCTAATTATCACAGTAAATGCACCGCAATGACAATAAAAAATGGAGCACATCAAAATGGTTATAAATGGTTTTGAAAATTTAAAATATTCTTTCTGAATGAACAAAGTGAAGCTGTTGAAAGAGCCTTTGAAACTGATATTTAAGAAGTCACTGAACCACTTTTGGCTCAATTGTTGATTGCTTTATTGGAAATAATCAGGTTTTTTCATTTTAAGAGATGGCTAAGTCAGTCTGCTCACCTTGGCATCTCATGAATTTACTTCAGAATTTTTTGTGTCGTATACCCCCAATACTGAAAGAACTTTAAAAGCATTTAATGAGCTAATTAATTTTGAATGGGTCAGAATCAAGGTTTCCTGAGTAACTGGACACAATCAGATGCATTACTGCATTAAAAAACAGACTTGTGTTACAGGTTACATGTCAATTGCCCCTTGAGGGAGTATCTTTTTAATATTTCTCTGTTTTCTTTGCTTTGTGGGTGACCTCAGGCCTGATATACCTCACAAACCCCAGCCCTTATGATGAACATGGAATTATCAATTTTTTCCTGCTGGTTTCCATGACATTTATTACTGTAAGACAAGAGTGTTTTGTAAGTGAATTAATTTCTTATTGCAGCAGTTCTGTGACTGATTTTATCTTGATTCAGGGAGAACAGGAGTTTCAACTGCTAGACACACACTGACTGGGTGGGCTTGGCTGAAAATGCAATGGGCCAATTTTCCAGAGAGTGAACTGTTATTTAAAAGTTTCCAGTGGATTTTTCCTATTCAATTTCTTTTTAACAGTTTTATTGAAATTTAACTTTGTCTTTGAGAAAGAAATAAAAATTAAAAGGAAAGAATATCTTTACATTTCTCCAGGCCATTTTGATTCAACTTCTGATTTTTGAAATTATTTTGTTTCTGGGTGTCTTTACAAAGAGGCATGTGAATGGTTTTGAAATACCTGATGTGTTTGGTTGAGCTGGCAAAGTGCCAATTACCCAACACAGGTCAGAGCCCACCCCAAGAGAAAGGGAGAAAGGAGGGGAAAAAAATCTTGAGCAACTGAAACTTAAAATGGCAAGGGGTTTTATATGTACCCAGAAAAGGGTAAATTAAAATACAATATAACACACACACACACCCACCCATATATATATACACAAATGTGAAAAGAGACAACAACTCCACACTGAGTCGCCCACCCAACAATACAGATTCCACCACCTCAGCCCACAAAAACACCCCAAAAGACTCTTCCTGAGAAACACCCACCAAGAGAGGAGAAAAACCAGCAATGAGATACTTTCCTGAACTAAAAACAGCTGCAAAAGTAGCGGGGTGTGGCAGTGAGGCCTGACTGCCCATAACAACACACACATCCTTCTCAGTCAAGCATCCATTGATGAAAGAGAGCAAAGCTCCTCTCTCCTTTTACACTTGAGATGACACCAGAATATGGTATGGAATACCATTGGCCAGTAGAAGTCAGCTGTCAGTTGGCCTGAACCAGCTCGAGTCAGCTGATAACCCAAGGCCTGCTCTAAAAACTAAAGTCTAAATTTGGGCCTACTTACACCCTGAATATAAACTTGAAGAGCGAAGATTTAGGCTAGATATTAAGAAAAAATTATTTGCTGGGAGGGTGGTGAGATACTAGAACAGGGTGCCCAGGGAGCTTGTGGATGCTCCAGCCTTGCCATTGTCCAAGGCCAGGTTGGATGGGGCTTTGAGAACCCTGATGTGGTTGGAGGCATCCCTGCCCACGGCAGTGCTGCTAGGACGAGATGATCTTTTCCATCCTTTCCAACCCTTAACATTCTATGATACTTCCATGGAGTGGCAAAGCAAAGAACAGATTTTATTAAGTGACATAAAGCAGTGAAGGGACACAAATGAGAATGTGTTTGTACTTTGGCTGCTACAGAGGAGCGTGTGCTCTGTTTCCTCCTGTACCCCCCTGCCGTTGCCTGGCTTAGCCCCCATCCCCCCTGCTCCCCAACACCGTGTTCCACAGCCCCCTTAGCCTTCAGGGAACACTTCCCAGCTTCTCCCACAATCCAAAGAGGCACCTGCACCATGGCCTCTTCCTTCCTCAGGCTGGTCAGGGCGGGATATTCACCAGCATCACCCTGAAGCAGGGCCACACTGATGGGGCAGGCTGAGGTCATCAGGGAAACCTCAGCCTGGGTATTGCCAAAGTTTGGGGTGCTTTCCTGTGCAGCTACACTGCTCTGCCCTGCTGGAACCAGCCTCTGACCTCTCCCTCCTCCATCACCATGTCAATGGCCCACACCCAGCCCAGCGGCCCCCAACCTTCCCGTTCTTGGATTCATGCAGTGATCGGCGTGGCAGTTGCTGCCACAAGCATTGCCCCATGTGCCAATTCCTGCCCAGTGTGTGTGTTCCAGACGGTTCCCACTGGTTGCTGCTGGCTTCTCAAGAGATAGACATCAAGTTTCTCCTGCCCAGGTCAGCTGTGCTGCAGTACCTCAGGGAGTGGGGACTGACAAAAGGGCAGAGAACATCACTGGTGTCCTAGTTCAGCAGGTGGGACCAGTTGTCACTGTGTGGGGGNTTTTCACTTCCTTTTGCTTTGGACTTGGGGGAACCACACGGGTCTCAGCACAAGGGCTAACAAACCCCTTTGGGTTTGTACCCCAGGGCACTGGGTTATACTGCTGGGTTTTGGGAGTTGACAGCAATTCCCCTTTGCGTCAGGGTATTTACTGTATTATTATTATTAAATTGTAGCTCTGACTCATAATCTCTCTTGTGTTGAGTTCATTTCTCCTGCTGGTTTACCTCTAAACCAGCACAATTGGATAGCGGTACAGTAGGAGAAAAGGAGTGAGAAAGGGCAGACGGGCACTGAGAGCAGTGGAGGAGGAAGTGTGTCCTAGGGTTTGCCTCTTCCCTCTCAGTTTCCCACTTCCTGAACCAGTAATTAAAACCAGTAATTAGTAACAAATAGATCACCCAAAGCTGGGTCTATTTTGCCCATGACAGCAATTGGCAAGCCATTTCCCTTCCTATGTATCTCCACCTAGGAACTTCCTCATTCATGGTCCTGCAGTTTTTGCCCCTCTCCTGCTGTGGGGATGGAGTGGCATGGGCTGGTGGTGGGGCTGACAGCCAGATGGGGC
Source organism: Sakesphorus luctuosus (assembly GCA_013396695.1). Classification (NCBI taxonomy): domain Eukaryota; kingdom Metazoa; phylum Chordata; class Aves; order Passeriformes; family Thamnophilidae; genus Sakesphorus; species Sakesphorus luctuosus. The sequence continues at coordinate 31,279 of VWZD01002475.1, forward strand.
CAACACACTACCAACAAGGACCTCTTAACATGAGCAAACCAGCACCATGGAAGAGATGCATTCCTTACATAAAGGATTTGCCACAGCTGTTTGGTCTCAACCCAGTTGTAAGGTTTCATCCCAGTTGCTTAACAGAAGCATGAACAGAGTTCAGATTTTGCAGTCACCTGCAGGTGCCAGAGCAGGTTATGTCCAAGTGGGTCTCAAGATCTCTGTCTTCTATGGCCTGTAGCATTTTTTGCCCCACACTTCTTTCTCCCCTGGGATCCTGCTCTTCTCTCTGTCTAACACTTTCTGCACATACTCATTGCACTTGCCACATTTCCATATTCTTGCTCCAACCCACCTTCAGCTCTTCTCCTTCTAGGCTCTCCATTCTTCCTGTGCTCTTGCTCCTTTCACTTCCCTCCAGTTTGAATCTCCATGCATGCTGCTATAAGAATTCGATAGCAAAGCCAATAAAGCACAGGACAGACAACACCAAACAGTTTTCAACATTTTAAAACTTTCAGCAGTGTCTTTAAATTCTCTCTCAGGCTTTGTGATTCTGTTATACATGGATGAATTTCAGGCTCATTTCAGATAAAATGTGGGTGATTCATTTGTTATGCACAAAGATCTTTATACTGATTTTCTGTGAACTAAGGTAGGTCTATGATGAAACTAGGCTGTATTCTCATAAGGATGGTAGTAGCATGCTCCTCCCATCAAATTTTGATTGGGTTCTGATTCTGAAGCACAAAAACACAGGGCTTTGTATTGAATTGCTGTAAGAACTTTA
>VWZD01002476.1:0-55592 GCA_013396695.1 Sakesphorus luctuosus
TCCTGTTGCTGAGTGCCTGGAAAGCCTGGGTGGATTTAATGCAAGGCTCCTCCTGGTCATCTCCATGTTTAGCTGTGGCTTGGGCTGTGCTCCCACAATTTCCAACCTCACCTGTTATTCTCCTTCCCTTCAAAGCTGCTGGAGCGGAGAGTTCCTTTCTTAGGGGTCCTTTTACATGTGCAGTGGAAATGAGAAGTGCTGAACACCTGATGGCTGAAGCCGCTGCTCTGAATTCCCTGTTATTTTGTTTTTTCCCCTATATCCTGTATTTTACTGCTCAGGAAGAGGTGTGAAAACCCATTGGTTCAGAGTGCACTGAAGGATTTCTCCTGGTGCTTACATGGAGTAAATTATTCCAAGTCTTGGATAAGGTGTTGGAAGGAATGCCTTGCTTGTGGTGACCAGGACAGGTTCAGTCCTAACTCTGACAGTTCTCTTCATTTTTGAAACACGAATGTTCAGCTGAAACGTCCTTTGTCTGACCTGCACAGCTTGTGAGCTGCAGAACTTGAGTTTCCTGTGTTTGCCGAGGTGGATTCTCTCTGGGTTTCCAGGACACTTCCCAAAGGGCAGCACATGAAGCATTTTCTTGCCTCGTGGCAACCTGGAGCCTGTTTATCCTGCCAGTCCCAGCTGATGCTGTAGGACCTTGCCACACACTGGGTTTGGTTGGGTTCACATCCTTTTGTTTCTTCCTGGCTGTAAATGATGTCTCAATTTGAGTTTGTGCAAACTGTTCCTCTTCTGTCCCTTGCAGTGCCCGAATGAGGAGGGCACTGATTTATTGCCTGGGAGTTGACATTCCTCTGACTACCAGGCAGTTAAAACAGCAGCAGAGGAGGCAGCAAACAAGCTCATTTCACTCCTGCCCCAGGGCAGGTTTTGTTCCTATGCTTGTTGAGCAAATAGGCCACTGTATTAGCATGTTATTCTTCCCAGGCTTTGGGCTGCTCTTTACATTCTGTTAATGTTTTAGTTTTTATTCAGTGGAAGGCTCTGGTAATGATGCTGATAGTCCTCATGATGTGCTGGAATTCTGCAGGTTCCATCAGTGTGGTGGTTGCAAAAGGTCTTCCAGTTAATACCCTGCTTGAAATGTTCTCTCAGTGGGATTTCCAGAGGCACTAATGTGATCAGGAAGTCACCAAATTCCCAGAAACATCCAATAGTCTGTCCTGTGACAGGGCTTTGTCCAGGTGGTCTGAGTGGCTGAGGTGCTTTTGTTCACCATCATTATAAGAATTATAAATATTAACATGTTTTCTTGTTCTTTTGCTTCCTCTTGCCTTCTGCTTCTCCCACGTGGTTTTATATAGTGAAAGAATCTTCCCGTGTTTTTAATGTTACTCAATTCTTTAATTCAATTTCTTTTTCACCTAATACAGCAAGGAAAAATGGGACAGTTTAATCTTGGAATATTAAGTTGTAAGGCAGCATTGATAGTCCCTGTTTATTGCAGAGGAGTCAGTCTAAGTCTATGATTTTTAGCTCTTCCCAAACTAGATGATGATATTCAGCTATCACAGCATTCCCAGGTCCCACTAGGTATGAAAGATTAATGGCCACATTAAATGAACTATTGATTCCTGGCACTTTGCACTTGGCAGATGATGGCTCCAGACAGGAATTGAAACTATTAAAATATATAGTGCTCTCTCTGAGGTGTGTTTGGGCTCCACAACTCATGGGAGGCAGCAAAGCTCGGAATGCAGGTGGAATATAGATGGGCTTGGATTGCCAAGTGTGAAACCCTCTCCCAGGCAAAATTGCTGTAAACTCAGGCAGGAATTCTTCAAATTATCTTGGATTTGGATGTTTGTAAGACCTCAAATTACAGCTCCTGGTGATTGAAATGCAGAACACCTGCCTCAAAACAAACCTCAGCTGGGGTTCCTTGAAGACACTTAGAAGAGAGATCCAAAAATGGAAGCCCTTGAAATGTTTTCTTGCCCTTGAGAAATCAAGATTCTCTGTCTTCTCAACACTTGGATTGTTTTTGCCTTCTCCTGAGGTGCCACAGGGCAGGTTGATGGATGATACATGAGTGACCTGTGGCTGTTCCAGCAGATCTGAGCTCCTGTGCCATGGGATTCCTGACTCATGGCACCATCACAGCACTGCCCAAGTGGGAGGATTGATGGGGCTGTGACCTCTCTCGTCCTGGTGCAGCCACTGCTCATTAATTTCGAACAGAAACAGTGAGATGGAAGAACAAACCCAACTGTGTGGTGGTCTCTGGTGGAAAAGATGTCACAGACTCGGAGCAGCCCAGGGTGGAGTGACCTCAAGGGGCCATCTGGGGAGCCTGGGTGTCTGCTCTGCCATCTCAGGATTATTGATGAGGGCTGTGTTGTCCCTGGAAGGACCTTGAGCAGAAGTTGTCAAACCTGGGAGCAGCAGAAACCAAGTCCTGTTGTCACCACTGTCTGTAACTTCTCTGCATTTACATCTAATGATGCTTCAAAAACAAGCAATTAAGAATTGGAGAAATTTGCTTCTGCCTGGATTGACCTCTTTGGAAACAGAAGAGAGAAAACCTCCATTCCATGTTTTCTTTCTTCTTCCTTTTAAGAAGAGAAAGGTTTTTTAACAAGAGAAAGGTTTGTTTTCCCCCTGAGACATTCCTGTGTGAATTAGAAAAGGGAGAAGCTACTACAGAACATGGAATGAATGGGCTGGACCTGGAATACCTGGATTGGATCTGGTGACTGCAGTGATGTGGATGTTACACTGAAGTTAATGATTTCTACAAAGCAAATATTGAATTTCAAGCTTTTCAACCAGTTCAGCTTCAACTGTTGCTAAAAATACCTCCCCAAAACTACATCACCATATAAAAAAAAAGTTGGGAAAGAATAATTTCCAAGCCCTTAAATCAAACCTCCTGCTAAGAGTGGGATGCTGAATGATGGACTGGAGGGGAAGTGGAGCACGCAGGGTGTAGGGATTGCTTTCTTTGGGGACTGACATGGATCTTGTGTGGGGTTGGAGCTGCTGCTGCCTCAGTTCTGTGCCCCAGAGATGCAGTTTGTGCTGCTCACAGCCTGCCAAGACAAACTGGCTGCAGCAGGATTAGTCTTGAGTCAGGAGCTTTAGCAAATCCTGCTCTCCTCATCTTCTCTGGGTTCTACATGCAGTGTCACTCACCTGAATTTCTTTTTTGGCAGGAGTTTGCAGCTTCTGTAGTTTTTAATTAAAATTGTCCATACTCTGATTTAGTGGCTCCATAAAGCATCTTGGCTTACTCTGCCTCAGGTAAATGAAAATATTTGCTGTGGCAAATAGGACTATTAGTTTTATGATCCATAGCAATAAAAAGCTTTTATCAAGATTGTCATCAGAAGAGGCATAAAACTCTGTTCTGTGTAAAACTGCTGATATGTCTGAGAAGTTTTGCTTTGCTTTATAACGTTCTGTAGGAAAAGGTGTTAGTAGTATTAGTTTAAAAATGTGTATTGTGGTCACTTAAAAAATTAAAAGCAGTTGTGAGCAGATCTTGTGTGTAGAAAGGTCATGACCTGGGCACAATCTGAATTATTCCCTCTTCTCTGCACAGATTCCCTGCATCACTTTGGATATATCACTTTGTTCAAACCCAAAATGATTTTGCCTGGAATTAAGAAATTTTTCTGAGTTCTCTGCCTGTGTTTTTGTGGTTACAGAGCCCACTGATTGCAGCTCTTGGGCAAGCACAGCTTTCTCTGTAGTTCTAAATAATTGCAGGCATTTTCAGGATGGCAGAGGGATTGGGGGACATGGATTTTCATGGAATCATAGAATGGATTGGGTTGGAAAAGACCTCTGAGATCAGCAAGTCCAACCCTTGATCCAACCCCACTGTGATCACCAGCCCAGGGCACNTGCCTGGGAGAAGAGACCAACCCCCACCTGGCCACAACTTCCCTTCAGGTGATGCTGGACAGTGATGATGGAGCAGCATGGGGTGTGTAGGAGCAGGATGAGGAGGATCCTTCACACCCAGGTCCCCCCAGCCTGTGCCTGGATGGGTTTATTTGCAGATGCTCCTCCTCTGAACGGAGCTGTGGCCTCGCCTGTGTCTTTGTGTTGTGCTGAGCTGCTGTTGCTCCCCCCCTGAATCCTCCTGATCTGCTATTCCCAAAGGTCCCAGCCATCCCCTCCTCCAGTTCCTGGCAGATTTAGGGAGTGGTTCCCATGACGACGGGGGAGGAATTGGATCTGCAGCCCAGCTGGGATCAATCCCAGCTGCCTCCTCCTCCTCCTCCTCCTCCTGAGCAGTCAGCGTATTTTTAATAAAGTGACCGTGTACAGGAGGCATGTCTTTGTCTTGTTAAGCCTTTGTTGTGTATTAAATCCCGAGGGCTTTCACCATAATCTGCTGCACTCACAAGCTGTACAAATGCTGCCCTTGCTCACAGAGCTGTGGCCATTGGACCCAGCAGATACGTTTTTCCTGATCATTTTTATTTCTGGAATTTAGTTTAATTGGAGAATTGTTGCTGGAAATGAATGAGGATACAGGTGCAGTCTTTAAGAAGGGACTACAGGGTTCTGTCTTTACAACTGATTTCACCCATACTGTGCTTTATTTGCCAGAAGGTGCTGCATTTTCTCTGAGCTCCACTTGCATTTTGCTGGGATGCTCCATCACTGGGGTTACCTGAGGCAGGAGTGACACGGGCACAGGGGGCAAACACATCCCAGTTCCCTGTGCCCAAAGTCAGGAGTGGTGCCTTCAGAAAGAGCATTGAGGGCTGGGGAGTTGAGGTGTTGATGGGACTCCAAAGGTACCCAAAGGGCTGGAGTGCTCTTGGCAGAGATGAATGGCTGTCAAGGGTCTGAAATGAGCCCTCGAGCTGGAGGGAGATGGGGACCATTCCTGCTGTGGAGCCAAGTGGATTTAGATCATTATTTAGTTCCAGGACTCAAACTGGGACCTTTTGAGACTCAGTGGTGGATGCTGGAAGGCTGTAAAGGGTGGTGGTTTTATGGGAGGGGAAGGATGTGATGGGATGAACTTTCATTTATCCACGAGTGAGAAACCCCACGGAGAATTTACAGCACTGCAGATCTGTGGGGGAGTGGATTTAGTGTTCCAAGACATTCCCTTTGCATGGATACAGCAGGTATTCCAGACTGGAGTGTGGAATACTCACTGGATTCCCTGTGAATTGGGGCAGCCACAGACCCAATGCCCAGCAATGAACCCTCTGCTGCCACTGGCATTTATTTACTGCCCAGGTAAACCCTCTGGGTTAGGCTCGGTCTAAGCCCAGCAGGGCTCAGCCTCCCTCCCTATTACCCAAATCATGCCTTAATTTGAGCTCTTTTCTTTTGTTGAAATGCAAAACTAATTATATTTAACTACAGATGAACAGGAAGTTGCATTAGCAAATTTTTATTTCTTTTTTTTTTGTTTTTCAAATGAATGGGGAATTATTCAGCGTTATTTGGGGGCTGGGGAACTTTGTAACCAGATAAAAGATATGGGGGAGGGCAGAGCTATAAAAAGTGTTATTGTGTGATTATGAAGAGGCCTTTTAATGCAGTTATTATGTGATGCTAAAAAGGCCTTTATTGCTTGAAGTTGGAAGTGGAATACAAATGGGCTCCCAGTCTCTATTAAATGAAGAGTGGAAAAAATAGTCTCCGTTTCCCTGAACTGCAAAGCAAAAATACCGATTAAATAGTGATTAAACCCCGTGGCAGTGCTGGGCTTGTTGCTTTGCTGTAAAGTTTAGCGAGCAGGGAGCAATTGTTTGTGTAATTCCAGGCACAGCTCGTTGTTCTGATGAACCTGTTTATCCAGGTTGTGGTGGCAGCACATGGCTCTGCCGGTAAAGGCTGGCTGAGAGAATCAGGGTTGAATTCTCCCTGGTGTCAGATGAGTCCGGATGAGTTTGGTGTGAGTCATTCAGAGGAACATTTCTTCCAGATTAGAGCTGATTTCCACAAGTTGCCATCAGTGGAGCTGCTGGACAGGCACAGCTGGGCTCTTTTTTGCCCCATTCCATCCCCAGGGATCTGGGAATTTGTAGGAGGACAAAGCCTTCCCACTGTTTGAATAAAACCCAGGGCTGGAGCAGCCCCTCAGCCTGTCCCATCTCCTGCACTGAACCACCACCAGAAGACACAAAGGATGTAAAAAAAAAAAAAGCCAGGTAGAATTTTTCTCCTCAACATCTCTGGCAGAATGGAAATATTGAGAGTTTTTAGAGGGTGTTCTGTGCCTTTAATGAGTCACTTCGGTGTGTTTCTGCATCACTGAGCACTGGGAATTTCCTCTCCCAATGGAAACTGGAGGAAACAGCTCTTGGGGCAGCAGTTGGGTTTGGAGCTACCTCGGGGTACTGGAGCATCTTGTTCCTGGATTAAATTACAGGAGCTGAAGTGTGGGGTAGATTTATTAATATTGGCTCTCTGGTGCCTGCTGTTCACCAGGTCACAGTTTGTGTCTCTTGGCACTTTCTGCGTTTGGAATTGCCTCTCTGGGGTCAGTTACAATATACAGGAGGTTCCCCCTGTGCCTCCCTCCCATCCCAGCTGAAGGGACTGTGCTGACTTACAGGGCTGGGGAGGGAGTTCATCCCCTCTGCACAACCTTTCCAGAAATGCTCTTTCTTAGGCCAGTAATTAGGAGATTTAATGCTAACTTTGCAGAGGGAGCACTGACTGAGTGATGAGCCATTACTGAGGTTGTTCTTCCTTTTGCTTCTTCCTAAGGCTCCAAAGTTTTGCCTTCCTGTGTCCCAGGGATGGTTTCTAGATTTCATTCTCTTGTAAATCTTGAATGCACAGAAGGAGCTGAGCCCTTGGAAAGAAATAAGGGGAAATGTTGAAAGCTGGGTGTTGTTGCCTGGGCTCCCATCTCTGGCCTGGCCCTTTGGGCTGTAATTACAGTAAGATATTCCCTGGTTGTGTGATTTCCTCCCCTTCTTTGCATCTGCTGTGGCATAGACATGCCTAAAAAAAGATGTAAGTTAGAGCCCAGATGCTGAATTCGAGGGTGATGAAAAGTTCAATGCTTTACACAGAGCCTTTTTTCCTCCTTTCTAGCTGTAACAGAAAGCACCTGAGAATGGAATGAAAGGCATTAATAACCCCAGCAGGCAGCAGCTCTACGAGTGTAGAAAAGGGCCAGTGGTGTATTTATACAGTGTAGTGTGGCAAAAAAAAGGGGGGGGTTATGAATTTACATTAGATCTCAATTAGCTCAAAGCCATTTTACCAGCACCCCATGGTTTGCTAGCAGTGCTTGCCTGAGTAGAAAGCAGCTCTGGTGGCTGCTCTGAAAGCCCTTCCTTGGACTACTCTGCTTTTCCAGGGCAGTTCTGTGGAGAATTCAATCACAACTTCTTTGTGTTCCAGCTGCTGGAAAGTGCAGGGCTCAGGAGGGTGTCTTGGGCAGACCAGGAGGGGCTGTAAGAAGCCCCTTTGCTGTTCCCCAAGACATCCAGAGGGACCTGAATGTCCCCCTTGTGACAGGCTCTGGCTGGGCAGGACGTGCAGTCACACATGTGAATGTTGCCAGAGCTGGAGCACACAGAGATCCCAGAAATGCTTCCAGTGCAGCCCTGGCTGGGCTGGGTCTGGTTTTCCTGCTGTGTCCTCCCAGCCTTTTAGCAGCATTTATCAGCTCAGCCTGCTGAAATGCAGGGAGAGAAAAACCAGGAACGTGGCCCGGACCTTGCACTGTGAGCATCCTTTGAGGGGCTCCCATGAAGGGCTTCCAGTTTCCTTGGGAAGAGAAATGTCATGTCAGGGTGGTGATTGGCTGCAGGAACATGCTCAGAAAATCCTGGGGCTTCTGTCCTTCCCTAATGAGGGCAGGCAGTGCTCCTTCAGCTCTGTGCAGCTCCAGACCTAATGCCTAAGCCCCCCATCCATGTGTTTTGCAGATACTTCAAGGAATGCTGCCATTGGCACTCACAGTCAGGTTTTCATTTCTGAGGCAGTGCATGTTCCTTAAAACCCCAGGTGCGTTTGGCAGCTCAAATAACACCTCTGTGGTCTGGAGGTAAAAATTAGCTGCTCTGGGAGAGGGATTTCCATGCACTACAGCGTAAAAACATGGGAGGGAGGGGGTGTTTTTGAAAGAAAACCTCTGCATTTTGGCATCCTCAAATTCAACTTGACCTGGACTTGTTAGGCCACGGATCTGCTGTGGAATTAAGCTATGGCTGGAGGAAAGCCAGAATCCAATTACATTTTCTGCCTAATGGCTCATAATTTATGCAATGAAGAAGGCAGGGATGGTGCTGGGGGTGAAGGGCCTTGGGCATGCGTGGATCTGCACTGGGCAGGGCTGGTTGTCCATGGCCATGAACATGGGGAGCTGTGCTGTCCTTTCCCATTGTTTCCTGCCAGTGTAATTCAGGTCAGAAAATAAGTGTTCCACTGGACTCTGCTCTTCCATTACTGGTGCAGAGGAGCTGTGGGCATTGGAAGGCTGGCAAAGCTGGTTTGCTGAAGCCCACACCTGTTGTTTAACCATCTCCTGTCTGCTCTTTTCTTTTGCAGCTTCTCTACAAGTGGACATTGTTCCAAGTCAGGGGGAAATCAGCGTTGGAGAATCCAAATTCTTCTTGTGCCAAGGTGAGCCGTGGCTTGAGGAGCATCGTTGTGTCTGTCTGGGCTTGACTTGGTGATGGCAGTGAAAGCCCCCTCTGAGTGCTGATATTTGCTGGAACAGGGTTTGCCCCAAGCAGCAAAGCAGAGCTGGGCTGGTTTTATGGTGCTGCTCTCCCTTTTGGTTGTAATAATGCCAAGGTCATGGGTTCAATCCCCTGTATGGGCCATTGACTTAAGAGTTGGACTCAGTAATCCTTGTGGGTCCCTTCCAGCTCAGAACAGTCTGTGATTCTGTGATTGTTGCCCCCAGTTGCAGGCGAGGCCAAGTTCAAGGACATCTCGTGGTTCTCCCCGAACGGGGAGAAGCTGACGCCGAACCAGCAGCGCATCTCGGTGGTGCGGAACGATGACTTCTCCTCCACCCTCACCATCTACAATGCCAACATTGACGATGCTGGCATCTACAAGTGCGTGGTCAGCAGCGCTGAGGACGGCGACTCCGAGGCCACCGTCAACGTCAAGATCTTCCGTAAGGCAGCAGCTCCCACGCTGCCCTCAGGGCTGCCTGGCACGGGTGGGAGGCGGGAGTATGGAATAAAGCATGTCCCCTTCCTAGGCAAGGCTGGTTGGAAGGGAGGGTGCAAGGAAAGGGAATGTTGAATCTTCTCCTTTCTGGGTTTTGTGGGGTAAGTGGGAAGGAGGCCCTTGGTACCATCTCCAGCGTTTCTGCTGCTTGAGTTCTTCAGAAACACAGAGCAAAGGGTGGAAGGAGAAGATTCTGGCACTTCATAAGAGCCTGGGAGGAGCAACCAGAGGGAACAGCTGTTGTGGGTGAGAGACGTGCTGTGAGACAGCACTGCTGTTGAGCAAAGAGCCCCAGCCTGCAGGAGGTTTATAATGAACCATCAGCATGTTGTCCAGCAGAGCAGCAAGAGCAGCTTCTCCCCTTCCTGCTGGGAAGCTGAGCAGTTCCATGTTCACTTTTGCAGAGAGGGTTATTGAGAGCATGGATTTGGCCCTCTGATAGGCCTGGAAAGGGGGTTTCTGTGGGGCAGCACATTCAGTCAGACACACTTTTGTTCTCCCCTTGGGAACAAGAAGATTTCCGGGGGTTTTGGGATCCTCTGGGGTTTCTTTGCTTTCCTCAGCCTTGAGTCAGAAGTGAAGCTCAAGGTGTGCTGAGAAATCTGCAGTGATTTTCTCCTTCCACTGTTTCCAGAAAAGCTGATGTTCAAGAATGCTCCCACCCCCCAGGAATTCAAGGAAGGGGATGATGCTGTGATTGTGTGTGATGTGGTCAGCTCACTGCCTCCTACCATCATCTGGAAGCACAAAGGCAGGGATGTGATCCTAAAAAAAGATGGTAAGGTCTTGGTGTTCATCCATTCAGGGGTCAATTGTCCATCTCAGATCAGGCTCACACACAGAGTGGGTGGTGGCCACAAGGGAAAGGAGGAGCAATTTGAATGTGGCACCAGGTCATGGGATGTGAGTTTAGCTATTCCAGGAGCTGCGGTTTGGCAATGGCAGGGCAATAATGTTCCCACAGAAATGACCATCAGACTGGAATAACCCAGGAATGCTAAAAAGAAAACATTCAGATAAAAGAAGTGCCACCAGACAGAAAAGCTGAGTGTTGTGAGACTCTCCAGCCTTCCAGAGGAAAAGGGGCTAAAAGCTCCTTGCAAGATCCTTTCCCTTTCTTTCACAATGCTGCAGCCAGCCATGCCCAGAGGGGCACTTTGCTGGCAGAGGGGACTCCAGAGCCTGATTCCAGCTGTGCCTCAGCTGCATTTCTCACACCTACTTGCTGCAGGCACACAGGTAGTAGGGCAGTAAAGCCTTGAGCTCTACCCCCCTGGAGCAAGAGGGATAAGTCCCAAATTGCATATTGCCTGCTCTAATTAAATGCAAATGTGTCTGTGTGTCATCCCTCTGAGCACTTACACTGCACAGCACCAGCACTTGGCTGCTCTCCACATCTGGGTCTCTTTATTGCTGATGTCAGACCCAGTTGCTGCAGCATCTCCCTTTTATAGTGGGAAGTTTCATTCCACTAATCCTTGTGTGAGCCCTGCAGGGGTGGGGAGAGGAGCAGGACCTGCAGTGAGTCCTGAGTGAACCTCCCTCTTGTCTTTTCCAGTGCGATTCATAGTCCTGTCCAACAACTACCTGCAGATTCGGGGCATCAAGAAGACGGATGAGGGGACGTACAGGTGTGAGGGGAGGATCTTGGCTCGTGGAGAGATCAACTTCAAAGACATCCAGGTCATTGTGAATGGTGAGAGCTCACAGGAGGGCTGGGGCATGAGAACCTCACTGGATGGAGTGATGGAAATGTTACTTCAGGGTCACACTCAGGATTTACCGTCAGCTTTCTCTGCTAAGCCAAATAAAAATGTCCATGAAATGGAGTGGATTCAAGAAAATAACATGTCAAGGGAAACCTGAAGTGTCCCATGGCTTAGAGTGAGGAATTGATCTTGTTGGGACTCACAAGTGCTGTTGTCCAGCACACTGGTTTGGTTTATTGTGCACCTCCCTGCCCTTTGTCCCCTGTGCTGATTGCTTTGGAGAGCTCCTGCATCAAAGCTGTTGATGGTGGAAGGTTTGAGTTCCTGGTGACACCTGTGGTTGTTGCAGAGTTGGACAGGGAGCCTCCCAGGGCTCCCTCTTGCTCACATCTTCTGTCCTTTCTAACTCAGATGTGGATTTCTTCTCTTCTAGTACCTCCTTCTGTGCGTGCCAGGCAGAGCACTATGAATGCCACTGCCAACCTCAGCCAGTCTGTCACCTTGGCATGTGATGCTGATGGTTTTCCTGAGCCAACCGTGACGTGGACAAAGTAAGATGCTGTGTGCAGGTGTCCTGGGGGGGTGTGGGCAGGGGTGGCTCCCCGAGACCTGGAAATCCAGGCTGGGGGAGAAGAAACTTTTTAACTGGAATAAGGGTGATGGAATTTTTTCCAGAAGAGAAGGAGTGGAGTCATGATGGAACTGAAGTTAGATTCTGCTGTGGGTAGGCAGTTAAGTACCACCACACAGACCACTCTGGGGGAGTGGGATGGGAAGGAGAATGAGAAGGGTAGAAAAACTTATTAGTTGAGGTAAAGATGATTTAATAGATAAAGCAAAAACTGTGCATGACAGCAAAACAAAATAAGGGATTCATTCAGTGCTTCCCACTGGCAGGCAGGTGTTCAGTCAGGTCAACTTGTTTTGGCTGTGTCCCCTCCCAGCTTCTTCCCTTTCAGTGTCAGGCAGTGCTCCAAACCTCAGGCTCACTGTCCTTGGGATTGTGGAGCCTTTGGTGAAGGTTATGAGGACAAGTTGTCACATTGGAAAAGGTGATGGCAGCTTGGAATGCTGCCTTGATGTGCCAGGACACAAACCACCCTCAGTGGGGTTCCAGCCCCGTGGTGTGTCAGGAGGTGAAAGGTTGAGCTGCCAAGAGCCTTAAGGCAGGAGGGATGGGGAAGAGATGAGAAGGTGAGCTTTATTCAGGAAGAGGTGCTGGTCCCTCTCAGCATGAGGAGTTTCAGTGTCAGAGCAGCTCTGGCATTAACAGGAGACCCAAGCCAAGCTGTTCCCCCACAGCCCTTGTGCTTTGTGCCCCCAGGGATGGAGAGCCAGTGGAGGAGGCTGAGGATGAGGAGAAATACAGTTTTAACTACGACGGGTCCGAGCTTGTCATCAGGAAGGTGGATAAGAGCGACGAGGCCGAGTACATCTGCATCGCTGAGAACAAGGCAGGGGAGGCAGATGCCACCATCCACCTCAAAGTCTTTGGTAAACATGCTCTTCCCTCCCCCTTTCCAGTCCAGTGGGTGTTGGGAGCTCACTAGGGCAAGCTGGAAGTAACCTACTTATCCCAGTTAATGCCTGATGTGGCTTATCCGGAGCTGCTGCTTCCCCAAGTCCTGCTGTGCTCCTCTGCCCTCGTGTGTGTGTGTGTGTCTGAAACACATCCCAGCTCCTTTCTGCTTCCCCCAGGGAAAAGAGATCCAGTCCTGGGCAGGGGTGCTGGGATGAGACTCACATGGTACCTGAAACGCCATCCAGGCCCAGAGGGCTGAATCCTGATCCTCCCAAAGCTGCTTTAGCACTTTAGTGGGACTTGCTCTAAGCTGGACAGGGAGGTGAACTCCACCCCACCACGATGTGAATGACCTTAGGCTTGTAGGGATGAATCAGCAGCTTCACTGCCTTCAGTGAATCAGGGAGTGTCAAGGAATGTAATTCTCCCTGCCCCATTTGCAGCCCCTTGGCAAAGCTGCTTATCAAAAGGCTGATTTGTGGCTGAGAAAGTAGAAAGGGAGGTGGAAGACTCAGCTGGTAATCCCGGGGACTGATGGTTTGTACTCTGCTAAATGGGTTCTACTTCACATGTACCCTCTTGTCATCCTCTCTGTGAGAAGCCTCAGTGGTAAGCATGAGTAGAAAAGTTCTAGTTCTGCAAGGAGGTGCCTCTTCTCAGATTCCACTCTGCTCCTTCCCCCATGGCAGTGAACTTGTCACAATTCCAAAGCCTTTTCCCCCAGTGCTGCCTGTTCCAGACCTTGCTGTTGGCAGACGAGCTTCGTCCTGAGCCCCAGCTGAATGAGAGTTGCTTTTCCTTCTCAGCAAAACCCAAAATCACGTATGTGGAAAACAAAACAGCCATGGAGCTGGAGGACCAGATCACCCTGACCTGCGAGGCCTCGGGGGACCCCATCCCTTCCATCACCTGGAGAACCTCCACGCGGAACATCAGCAATGAGGAGAAGGTACAGCCCTGCCCAAAGCCGTGCTCTGGGTGGTGGGATCAGCCCAGCCTGTGCCTGCCTGCTCTGCTGGCCTGGGGTGCATGAGCTGCACGGGGATGGATGCACGTGGGGGTCCTGGGGAGGCCCTCTCTGGGGGAAACACGTGCACACAGTGCCCCCCAAAGGGTCAGCTCCACTCCTGGAGCAATGCCATGGGTGTCCTGTTGGGAAGAGCCACCTCAGTTCAGTAGAACTGAGGATGTGCTTTTCAGCTCCTGCTGTGCCACTCGGAGTTGAATGAACCCGGAGAGCAGGAGACCCTAAATCCTCTTCAGAGGAGTTTCCAAAGGGACCTACAGTTGCAGGAAGCTTGGGAAAGGGTTTTTCCCTCCTGTTTCCAGGCTGGGAATGAGCACCCTGATGGCAGAGTTGTCCCTGCTGCCCTCAGGGTGTGACTGGCAGGGTGGCAGAGGTGGGATGTCACCTCTCAGAGGTGCAGTGGACCAAAATGAGCCTGTTCATTATTCCGTCTCGCCCTTCTGTGTTGTGCTCTGGTACTGCACGTTCCTGAAGCACAAAAGCCTCCCTGCCTTTGTGCTCACCTGTTCTGTTGATCACATCAGTGCCATTTTGTTCTTAAAAGGCAAAAATAATTAGCAGTTTTTCTTTTAGAAGAGAGTGCTGGTGTTACTGGCTACAATTCCTTTAATTAGTCAAGATTGGGATGTGCTGCTTTACTGTAGATGTTTCATAATAGTTGCATAAGTGATCAGAAGGCATAATTGGGAGCTAAAGAAAGCTTAGATAAAAGCTGGAGTGAGGAGTTGGTGCTTATTAATAATCTTCTAATAACAGGATGCTTCAGGGCTCAGCTGCCTTGGCCATGCCAGGGGTTCTGGCTCAGTGTGAGGCAGCAGGTGACAGACTCTGGAAGTCTGGGAACAACAGAGGTGTCCTCTGTCAGTTGTCCCCACAGCTGCCACCCTTCACTGGAGCTCCTAAATGAGCTTTTTGACTTGCCCCCATGATGTCAGCTCTCCCCCACATTGTTCATGTGTAACTTATTAATCAGAGTGCCAAAGTTTTGCAGCTTCAGTTCTTGTTCATCTTTGGGATCTGGGGGCTGGTGTGAATCCCTGCAATGTTTGCTGAGGTTTCCAGTGCCTTCAGAAGCTGTTGGCTTGTCACTGCAGTGTGACTGGGGGACCTGTTTGCACAGGATGAGGTTATTTATTCATGCTCTTGTCTCTGTCTAGGAGAGTCCTGGGAGGAGCTCCTGAGCTCCTGGGCCTCGAGTCTGGGTCACAGCCATGGAAGAAGTTTTGTCAGGGAGGAGAATATAAAAACTAAACCAAGTTGAAGGGGTGGGAGACCCTGTTTGCAGAGCCCCCTCTGCCCAGCCCAGTTAAACCAACAAGATCTCAGTGGCAAAACTGCTAACTCATTTTTGCTGATTTTTGAGACTCATATATCCTGCTTGATGCTGTTGGTGATCAGTAGTAGGAAAATGTTGATTCTTATATAGACAGGGGGAAGATCCAAGGTTTGAGGTGCTGCCATGTGTCTCATGTACTGGTTCAAACCTTCAGGGCAAACATTCTTGGATCATAACCATGCATTTTCTAGGCTGGGTTATTTTATTTTCTATGTGTGGTGTGGTTTGGTTTGGTTGGTTTTGCACTTTTCCCATTCTCTCTCTTGTGCAGAAAGTTTAGGTGAATAATACAAATATCCAGAAAATCCTCAGGCCAGAATAGCTCTGATTAATATCTACTACAGGTACAACAAAATGCATGTGTTCACTTTATTCTCCTCTTGCTGCCTCTGGGACAGCACAGGGAAATGGATGGTCTTTGGTGCAGGACAAACAATACCCTTTATAGAATGATGAAGCCCAACTTCTGAATAGTCTTTAGACACTTCTCTCTTGCCTCCTGTTAACTCCTGTAGTCATACTTCAGTCTAGAGTTTTAGAGGTGTGGAGGTGCCTTAACTCCCAATAATGTTTTGTACTTCAGGAAAACTGCTTTGTCCCTGAGGATTCCCATTTAACAACTTGCTTCCAAAGGGAAGGGGAGATGCACGAGGATCTTATTTCCCCCTATTCCCTGTATGGTGCTGAGCTCAGCTTGTGTATCTCTCTTAGTGAGGGACAGTCTGGAGCTCTCTAGGATGGGGAATGTGCTGCTGCCTCTTTCCTCACATCCCTGAGTGCCATTACAAAGAAACAGCAAACTCTAGTGGTGTGGGAACAGGCTTTTTTCCTTCTTCATATTCCTTTAGGTTCAGGCACTGAACACCAAAGGCTAGAAAGAATCCCTGTGTGCTGACACTGTAGGGACTCACTGAACAGGACTGGAAAGTCTGAGCTGCTCAGGGCCAGAGAATGATTGGGGCAGCAAATAGGGATTATTGTGGATAATTAGACTGCCTGTTCATCTTTCAAGGACCTTGTGCACAACAGGATATATATTTATATATATATATATACATAGAAATGATCAGGTTTGGGGAGAGTCCTGCCCCATGCAGGTGTTAGGGAGCTTCACCTCAGGCTTCTAGTTACAAGCAAACAATTTGCTTTCATCCCAGACATTGTAAACCGAGGCTGTCTGTCCCATCTGTTAATATTTGAAGTCTCACAATGTTCACTAGAAGCCCTGTGGAAACAATACTGTGGTTTTCATTGTCATTTCCTGAGCCTCCACCTCCATTCCTGTCACTCCTGTGTGCTGTGATACTCACACTTGTGCCTCACATCCAGTGGTGCCATCGTGGCTGTGACATCAGCAGGTGATTTTGGGCTCCTCAGCTGAAGTGGATCAAGGTGCAATTGAACTGGAGACCAGAGGATATTTGAAATTATAGGGGGGAAAATGGGACCCAGCAATTTTGTTCTTTCTGAACCACAGTGAATATGGTCCACACTGGTGGTGGCTTTCTCTGAATGGGAAATATGTGCTTGAAATCCATTATTTAATGCAAGGTCTGACCATGTTTCAGCGTTGCTGGGCTGTCCCAAGCCCAGGAAGGGCTCCCACACACCCTGAGCACAGGGCTGTGCCCAGCTGCAGGCACGGGGTCCTGCTGTGCCCTGTGCAGGGAGTCCCACTGTCCTCTGCAGCTCGAGGTCTCCTCCTCCTGGCCCAGAATGCATGGAAACACAGCCCCAAGTGCATGACCACGTTAATGAGTGATGATGTTAATCAGTGTGTGGGGGTGGCAGAGGGAGCAGGGAAGAAAACCAGACCTGTGGCTTCTCTCTGCCATTCAGTGCCTGGGGACAGATGTCTGGGAAAGGTGAGGTGTGACCAGGCAAACAGGCCCTCAGATGGACAGACAGGAGCAGTTTGAGGTGTCCTCACCCTTTGTTCAGTAATTGTAAGACCAACTGCCAGGATATGGAGTTTTGGATGCCGATGTAAATCGAGGTTCTGTTGGGAGCTGGAAGGTGTGATCACCCCCCCCACAGGAGATGTACAGCTTGGAGAGTCTGCATGTGCACAGAACACAATGTGGTGCATACACTGATACCCAAAAGCAACCTTTGATAAACTCTTACTGCTTTTTTTCTGTTGTTGTTGTTGTTGTTGTGTTCTATATCTGTTCTCTCCAGGCTTCGTGGACCCGGCCCGAGAAACACGAGGTATAAGATTACCAGACCTTTAGCAAACTTCTTAGGTTTTTGGTTTTGGTTTTCCTTTAAGCATTACAGATTAACAAACCTCTAGTCCAGTAACCACGCCAACTAAATGTGAACAAATTAAATATCAATACTTGAGAGAAACAGCTTCTAGAGTTAGAAGTTGCTTGGCATGTAGTGATGCAATCTTGGATGAGCAAACTGGCTGTGTTGGGAGTGAGTAACTCTGGTTGTCACTTGAAAAGCACAAAAAAAGACAATTAAAAGTAAAAGCAAATGTGAAATCTGACAGATAACGCTTTCCCCGTTTTTCTCTCTGCTGCCAGTGTGAATCACAGCTCTCTTTTGGGGACTGAACATCAGCATGTGTTCTGGGGAAGTGTTTTTCCCCCAAGATAATTCTCCTCTGCTCCAGCCAACTCACCTCTTTGCTCATGGCACTCCTGAAGTTTGACCTTCTCTTAAAGGACAACTGCATCATGTTCCATTTCCAAATCAATGCAGATAAACCTCTCAGGAGTTGTATTTCTCCAGAAAATGCTCCAAATTGCTAAGTTATTATTTGTCTTTGATTTGCAAGGGTCATGAGGGGGTGGGATAATGCAGTAACTGGGGCTGGTGCAAATAGGGCTTGTTGCTTTTAATTTCACATCCAGTGCTGTACTGTAAAATTAGTAATAATAACAATATTAGTAATGAGAATAACCTACATTTATGTGCACCTGATTTATAACACTTGCTTCAAAATGGACCAGAAAGTGTTTCCAAGCAAATAATATAGTTAGGAAGAGAACAAAATTAACTATCAGAACTGGGAGGCTCAGAATTGTTTTTAGGATGAACTCTGTGGAGGCTCTGGGGACCCTGATTTTTCTAACTATTTTTGAGCCATCTTAAACCACAGAGACTGGTGTGGCCTCAGCAGAGTAATTTCAGCACCATCCACCTGTGTTTCACATGGGGCTGAGAAGACCTACCCATTTTTCCTGCCAAATAATCTGTTGGAATAGTTGTATTGTGGCAAGTGAAGGCATCAGATGGTGAGCAGTTTGCATTGAAGAATTTGGAATCTGAGTAGTTGCATCTCTTCAGGACTCGTGTTAATTCCTCTGAGAGTTGTCTCTGTCTCCCCTTGCCCCCAGGGTTTTCTCTGGGCTCTCTCTCTCCAGCTTTTGATTAACAAGAGCACTAACACTATTAAGCTTTGCTGCCTCTACATTTCTTCCTGGGTCTTAAAATATCCAGGTGGGGTTTGGTGAGAATGTTGGTGAAGGTTGTCACTGCAGCTCGTGCAGGATATCTTTAAAATTGCTTTTAAATTGCATGAGGGCTTTTGGCAGAGTGTCCCAGCAGCAGGAATTGAGGGCTGGGGATGTGGAATGAACACTTGGCATTGATGTTTCACTCTTCCTAAGGGTGAGGAAGGTGAGGTGAGGGAATCACAGCAACATAACCTCAGTTCCCCCAGAGCTGGTGAGGCCTTTCTGGTCACTGGGAATTATTTCAACCTTACAGATTTTGGTTAGGGCAGTGCCAGCACAGAGCCAGGAGAGACCTCTCATCCTCCCTCCCTGGAACTGGTACCTGTGGGCAGGATTTCCAGGTGTTTGGTGGTGATGTCCAGTGTGTGGGAAGTGGGTGAGGGAAAGGTCTGACTGAGTGGAATTGAGTCATAGATTCCTGTTTGTGAGAGCACTGAAACCCCCAGAAAGTGGAGGGAAGGGGATGAATGCATTTTACTGACTTGTCTCTCCTCTTCCCCTGGGGTACTGAGGCTGGGCCAGCTGTGTGCTCAGGGACTGTGTGCCCCAGGGAGAGTCACAGTTTGGGACAAGCACCTCCTGTGTCTCAGGACAAGCTGCAGTAGTTGGCACAGTGTAGAGAACCATCTTGCCCTGCTCTGTGGCACCTGCTGTGGCAGGAGTTGCTGCCTGTGTCCCTTAGGGTGTCTCCACATTACCAGAATGCATTTTGTTATCCAAAATCCTTGAAGTCAGGGAGGCAAGGGATTACAGGTGTCTGCATCTGGCCACAAGTTCTACCTGTCCTGTCTCTGACAGCCAGGAGTTGTTGGCACCTGGTGGGCTGAAATAGGAATAAAGAGAACTAGCCATGTGCTTTCTTGAGCAGATATTTTTCTCTTCTTTAGGGCATTTTTCTTGATCTTTTTTTTCTTTTCTTGTGCCTTTTGCATTAAGAGACAGAATCAGTTCCACTCCTTGTGAAGTTACCCCTGCCTGGCACTCTGGTCTGTGTTAGATCTTGAGGAGGTGGGGAAGAAGTAGGTGACACTTGGATGTAAAATTACCTTTTGTAATGTTTTGGTTTCAGAGCTGAGCTGTTTTGGAGTCAGATCACAAGTCAGACAGAAGGATAACAGTATAGTCAGTGGAGAAGGAGAAGAAAAGCAGGATTTAGTTGTGTGATACCACAGTGGACACAATGTGTTGTTAAGGTTCTGAGAAATGATGCCCAAAGCAGCACATGTACATGGAATAATTATTCCCACAGCACAGGGGGCCAGGCACAGCAGAGGGATGGAGTTTGTGGCATTGATCAGGGATTGCAGGAGACCTGTGTGCAGGGAAAAGAGAGAAAACCCACCTATAAATGTTATTGTGTCATCAAAGGATCCTATTTTTGTGCACATCCAGAAACTAAAAGACTGACTCAAGTGAACTGATATTAGAACTAACAGAGGGAACAGTTGTAGAAACTTTCTCAGTCTCAGAGTGTGACACCACAAGCTCAGCACAGAAAGAGGCTTCAAGCTCAGGGACTCTGATCATCTGAGATACCAGAGATGGATGTTGTGCTCCACCTCGGTGCACTTGGCTCTTTAAAATCCTCAGGTTCTACTCGTAATCTCAGTGCTTGTGCTGTATCTTCCAAGAAAACAAATGCTGTTGGAGCATGGATTGCATGAGGAGTGGGGGCTGCAGCAGCAGGCACAGCCAGGAGGGGACCACATTTATTCCCTTGTGCCACTTGGGAAACTGGAGGAGAGAGTTGGTGCCTTAAACCTTCCAAGCTGAAGCACAAGCACCAGAGTGGAGAGACGAGTCCATGGCCTTGTGTGCTTCAAGTATGAACAGAGCACTTGGGCTTTGGTCACAAATTGGAGAGGAAAACAAGCCCAGCCTGCCGTGGGGTGGGATGGCTGGGTGGGTGCAGTCCCCTGGAGCAGATGGCAGCCTGGATTTTACATCCCTGGGCTCTGTCAGTGATGTCCCCACACTTCATTGCGTGTGGGAGGTGGTTCTGGAACTTTCTTGAAGCACCACAGGGCTGTCTCCAGCAGTCATGGAGCTTTCTTGCCCTTTTCTCTCTTCCTGTGCCTCTCTGCGCTTTTCTCTGTTCATGTGCCACGTTCAGGTGAAAGGTCTGAGCTTTCTTTTTGCACTATTCGACTCTAAATTCTGGATCTCTTCTTACTAATGCCATTGCAGGGACTCTGAAATAAATGCAGTGCTGGTGAGAGAACAGGAAGGGCTGAATTGTCTGAGTGGAAGCACAGCAGCCATTGGGGAGGTTTCTTTCATTTCTTGCATGCTGGCAAAAGTCTTTAACCAGAGCTGGATCTCTGCAGGTCTCATTCTGGGGAGCAGCATGACTCTGGCTGTCCTCAGACATGTAGTTTGGTCCTTCATGTCCTTTCCCCCTTCTCCTGAGTGCTCTGGGTCACTGCAGCTGGCCCTGTGTGCCCAGGAGCCTCCTTGTAGCTTTGGGAGATGCCTCGGGTGCCCCTCCCACCACCGAGCACTGCAGGGTTGGCGTGAGCTAGACCTGCCCTTGTTCCCATGCCCTCAGAGTGCCCCCCAGGCTGGGGGGCAGCCCCTGACCGTGTTCTCCCCCCTGCCAGACGCTGGACGGGCGCATCGTGGTGCGCAGCCACGCGCGGGTCTCGTCGCTCACCCTCAAGGACATCCAGTACACGGACGCCGGCGAGTACGTGTGCACGGCCAGCAACACCATCGGGCAGGACTCCCAGGCCATGTACCTCGAAGTGCAGTGTAAGGAGGGCAGGGTGGGCTGGGCAGGGTGTCCACAGGGGGACTCTTTGCGTTCCCTGTCCCTGTGGTGAGACCGAGGCAGCTCCGGCTCGGGATGTGCTGGTACTGAGGGGGAGGGTGTGGGAAGCAGCTCAGTGGGAGCAGATGAAGCTGGAGTGCCTGCTTTGCTCTGGCTGCCTCCAGCTGGCATGATTTTTGCACCTTGGGAAGGTTGTGGGGCCACGAATCTGGTGCAGTCCCATTTCTTGGGTGCAGCAGAGTTCTTCCCTGGAAAAACTTCCTGGCGTAATCTCCTAGTTGCATCATGCTGTCTGCTCCTCCCACACTGCACTGGAGCAGCTTTGGGATTATTGAGCAGGTCTCCTCCTTATGTCCTTCAGCCACAGGCACTCCCCATCCCCCCAGATGACAGGACAGTTCCCATTTCCAATATTAGATTCCCTTTCCTGCATCAAAGTGGACTCCAGCCAAGGGATCCTTCCAGTGAGGCTGCCTTGGCTGCTTTAGGAGCTTGGCTGCCTCAAATTGCCTTCACCAATGTGTGTCTTGCAGATGCCCCCAAACTGCAGGGCCCTGTGGCTGTGTATACCTGGGAAGGAAACCAAGTGAACATCACCTGTGAGGTGTTTGCCTACCCCAGTGCTGTCATCTCCTGGTTCCGGGATGGGCAGCTGCTCCCCAGCTCCAACTACAGCAACATCAAGATCTACAACACTCCCTCAGCAAGTTACCTGGAGGTGAGCAAAGGCCAGGAGGGCAGAAGGGAGGCTCAAAATAATTGATGTTTCTCATGTTGAAGGAGTTTAGTCTTTTGCAAGGGTAGAAGTGAAGTTGTGTGATGTTTCTGGTGAGAAAATCAGGTAATGGAAAACAAAACCTCCTCCTCGCCTTTGATTTTTGCCCACTGCAGTTCTCCCTTGCAGACACTGGGACTTCATTGCAGGGTCTCTCCAGGTAAATGCAGAGTGAAAAGGGTTTTCTGATCTGAGCATGAGCCTTCATTCCTCCCACAGGTGACCCCAGACTCGGAGAATGACTTTGGGAACTACAACTGCACTGCTGTGAACCGCATCGGGCAGGAGTCCTCCGAGTTCATCCTGGTGCAGGCAGGTGAGCAGCCCAGGCAGGGGGCAGGGGGTGGGGGTGCAGCACTGGAGTGAGGGGACAGAGCAGCCCTTCTTCTCTAGTTTGTGTTTAGCAGGAGAGCCAACCTCTGCTTTCACAGAGATTTTGGGTTGGGTTGTAGATGCTCAGTATCTCAGTTTCCTTGTTCCTGAAGGGCCTCATCTGTGCTTCCAGCACCCTTGGGCAGAGCTGGGATCTTAAATTTCTGACAGACATTGCATGTGTGTGCCCAGGGGCTTCTCAAACCCAGCAAAATACCCCTAATGGTACAGGTAGTGCACGATACAAACCTGGGAGCTGCACCAGGCAGGGAGACCCAGCGTGTGACTGCAGCACACCTGGCAGGGGCTCTGGGTGCCACAGAGACAGCTCTAGGAATGGTCCAGCTCTGTGTTGCAGCACCCCTTGGAAGGGACTGCAGGGACAGAAGAGCATCCAGGATACTTGTGTTACACTGCTCTGGTTGTCCCCAGTTAGAGAAGGGCCTGTGAGTCTCCAGCCTCAGAGAGAGGAGACAAGAGAAAGGTCTCTGCACTAATTAACATTGTAAAAGCTGCCTAAACAGTCTCCTCGGGCCCACCCTCCTCCCCTCCTTTGTGAAGCCATGCTGAGGGAGTGGTTGATGGCCCCAGTGTGCTGTTTCCTTGCCACTGATCCCTCCTGCATCTCTGCTTGTTCTCCCTTGTTCCCACAGACACTCCATCCTCTCCTTCCATCGACAGAGTGGAGCCCTATTCCAGCACTGCCCAGGTGGAGTTTGATGAGCCTGAAGCCACTGGAGGGGTTCCCATCCTCAAGTACAAGGCAGAGTGGAGGGCCCTGGGCGAGGGAGAGTGGCATTCCAGGTTGTATGATGCAAAAGAAGGTAGGGCAACACATCCAGGTGGAACCTCTCCCACCTGAACCTCAACAGCCCGACTTTGCTTTAGGGAGGAGCCAGGCTGGAGGGTTCCTCAGCTTTGCAGTTTCACCTCCTGTAATTAATAAGGCCCCCAAAAAGCTGTTAAACATTTGCTGTGCAGTGACAGGTTGTGTTTTCACTTGGAAATGAGTGTGCTGAGGGCTGTACAGGTGTGACAGAGCCCACAGGGTGTGGTCAGTGCTGTGTTCATCTCTGTACCCCTGCCCTGGCCACACCATCCTCTCTGAGTTAGAACCCTGTGCTTGGAAGAAATGAGTTTTCACTTGCTGCCTGGGTATTGTCTCTGCTTCCCACAGAAGGCTTTTCCAGCCTCATCTGTCAGCCCCTCAGTTCCCCCTGGAAAATAACCCCTCCTGTTCCAGCAGTAAAGCCGCCTCCCATTACAGCCTGTCTTGTTAGAGCAGTCTGTAGCACTGCTCAGTGCTTAAAATGGATCTGTAAGTCAAATGAACCAAAATAATTCTGATTTGGGAGGATTAGACATGAGCTCAGTTGGTTAGAGCCTGGTGCTAATAATGCCAAGGTTGTGGATGGGCCATTCACTGAAGAGTTGATGATCCATGTGAGTCCCTTCCAATTCAGAATATTCTGTGGTTCTGTGACTATGAAAAGTTCTATTCCAGAGCTACATCTTCACTACCAATCCTGTCTGGCACTGAAGTCCTTCTGTCAGGTCTCCACTGGAGTGATGTGATCACATAGGATCAGATTTATTCTTCCCTTTGTGTCTGTGCAGGAAAATAAGAGCTTATTTCTTCCTTTATATCACGATGAGCCCTGAGCTTTTTTTTTTTGCTTTCCCTTCCCCTGTGTGTGCCCCAGCCAACGTGGAGGGCACCATCACCATCACTGGCCTGAAGCCTGAGACCACCTACTCAGTGAGGCTGTCTGCAGTCAATGGCAAAGGTGTGGGGGAGATCAGCCTGCCCTCCGAGTTCAAGACACAGCCAGTTCGTAAGTAGAGCCCAGCCCTGGCCCTGCTGCCCTGGTCCCCTTGCCTTGAGTCTTTCCAGGGAATCTGTGCCATGCATGGATCACACCTCTGCTCTCACAGACCTGGCTGCACCCTTTGTTCTTGGAGGGTTTTGGATTTTAGTGGATTTCCTTGCTAATCAAAAGTCTCCTTTGAAGGGAGGAAGCAGAGGAGCTGTTTTAGTTGTGCTGGTTGGTGCCTTGGGTTGCCAGTATGAACTTGGTGTGTTGCCAAAGAGAAGGGACTGTGCAAGGGAGGATTTATATAAAAGCAGCTGAGAAGGGCATTGGTGCTAGAGAATGTGATGTCACTGTCTCCAGGCAGGTGTTCTTTGCAAATCAGAAGTTAAGATGTTCACCACGTCATGGCCATGAGCTGGGGGAGGAGGGAGGGGGGTTCTCCTTTCTGCACATCCCTCCATCCATGGGGGATTCCACAGCCTCTTCTGTGCTGTACCTGGGTCATCTTCCACTGCAGGCACAGAGTGTGGGATACCACCATCCCTCAAGAATTAAAAAAGAGAGTTATTCAAGATGGGAGGGAGAGAAAGAGAAGGAAAAGGAGTAGAGTGGGTTGGGAGATGTGACCAAAGCAGGCAGGGGGGAGGTGGTTCTCCTGTGGTTCTTCTTCATTCCCATTATTCCCCTGCATTCAGATCTTCAGCCTGTTCTTCCTCCCACCATCACCCCCAGACCTCTGTACCTGTTCTGTAGCAATTCTGAAGCCACTGCAGGGCCTTCTCCTGAGTCCACAGCAATTCCCAGCCCATCCCATGCATGTTTGGAGGCCCCTGAGCTGTGCCTGGTCTTGATTTTTGTCTGCCAACTTCTGCCTCCCCAGAGCTGCTGAGCAGAGCAGAGTGGGGCAGGGCAAGTGGGATTTTGATTTTCCAGCTCCATGTTCTCTATTTCCTCTTCTCACATCTTCTACATTTTTTTTGTGTCTATCTTTGTGTTTTTTATTTTTTGGTGTGTGTTCCATCCATGGATAAACTGCAGGCATCCCTCACCCACGTAAGTGCTCTCTGCATTTCCTTCACTCTCTTTTTATGTTTCTAGAGTGTTCCTCTAACATACAGAACATTAGCTTTTAATTTAGTGCCTTTTTCCTCTCAGGGTTTGTAGGAATGGAGTAACTGGTAGTGTCCATTTCCTAACAAGACTGACCCTAGAATAGTCACCTGCTCTGGGTGCTACTGCTCTTTTTAGAGCAGAATTAGGGCTTAACACATTTGTCTTTAGTGTAAAGCATGCAATGAAATATTTAATGTAGTGATTATCTAATAATAACAATAGATAGTGTGTTGACTACAGACTGGAAGGCTTCATATTTATGGATCAAATAAAAATTGTTACATTTTAATGAAATACAGACAATTCAGGGAAACCAAAGTAGAAGAAATTTTAGCTAAATTGTAGGTCTGGTTTAGACCAATTAAGAGCCAACCAAAAATTTCTAAATTTTTAATATCTTTACAATTTTGAAAGCAAAAACTTCAAGAAAACAATCACATTTTTTGCCTCTTTTCACTAATAATTTTTACCATTAGTCCTTGGGACAGTCTTCCAGCACTTGTATAGATTGTGTCCTTCAATAAATAAACCTCATACTAAATACAAAAACTGCATGTTTCCCCCTTCCCAGGGCAGAGTGAGTCAGAAATGTGATGGATATGTTTAATTGTCAGTGAAACATCGGGTGCTCCTTAGCTTTGTGCTGTTCCAACCAGAGCTAATCAATAGAGCTGAAAGAACCCTCTTTATCTCAGGGAGAATTATTCTCTTTATTAATGTGTCCTTGTGGTGAACTGCTGTTATTCCCAAAGATTGCATGGACAAGCTTGGGGAATCTGCTGTCACATCCTTGGAGATTTCTGAAGCTGAAGTGAAAAAACAGGAAAGATTTTTTTTTAATTTTTGTATTTTTTTAACCCAAATTTCAGTTTTTAAGCCATGCCTGTGCTATTTTTCCATAAAGCTCTATTGTCCAATAGTGGAGCACTGAAAGCATGGATGGATTGCTGGGCAGGCTGGATGAATGAAGGGACAGATGGACGGACAATTGCAAATTGCAGCAGTTAGGGAGTCACCTGGGAGACATTTCCAGAACATATGTGCAGTCTGGGGCCTGAAATTGTTTGGAGCCTGTTAATTCCAGCAGAAGTAATTATATCCCTTCTCTGAAGGTAATCATGGTTAGTGTTACAGCTCTCAGGGTTTGGGGGGCCCTTCTGAGTTGGACAGAGCAATGATGCCCAAGGGACATCAGGGCTGGGGTGTGCACATCAGTACTGCAGGAAAAGGGAAAAAAATCCAATTAAGAAGAGAGGAAAAAGAACATTAAAAGCTTTGTTTCAGCCACTCCATCAGATCTGTCTGCCAAGCCTCGTGTCCATCACCTGGGGACAGGTACGTGGCTCTGAACAGCATTAAATCCCATTGGGTGTGGAATCTTTTGCTGGTTTTTAATGTTGGCAATGGGCTGTCAGTCAATCCATAGTCCTCAGCTTTGCTCCCTTGTGAGGTCAGTTCCAGTTCTTCTTCTTTCTTTGTAGGCTAAAACACATTTTTCATTTTCAAAGGCCATTCTGCTCTTCCAAGCACGTTCACAGCTGGGAGCACTGGGAGCACTGGGTTCACCTGTGGATGGGTTTGATACCGAAATATCTTGGTGTACAAAACCCCAACCCAACAAACCAACACTAAAATAACTCCCAAATGCCAAATCTTGTAGCCTTCTCCCTGCTGGCAGTGTTGAACAGGAATCACCTCCCCTCCTCACCTGCCTTTCTCTTCCTTTAGCAAGTCCTGCTGCTCCCACCTCTCGTTTAGCAGAGAGTGAGTATGGCATAAAGCTCCACTTGGGGCCACTTTGCTCTGCATGGTCTTCTCACTGGGTGTGGTGCAGTCTGCCTAACATCCCTGGGTGGTTTTTTCCTGCTTTGCTGGATTTTTTTTCCCCCAGATCTCTCTCCATGGGGCTGCTTTCCAGCCTTTAATGGCATCTGATTTACCCCTCTCTCTCATTGTGGTTCTTGGAGACATAACACTGATAATTCTTTTTGTTTTAAAGATTTTATGGAGGATAGTAGAGAAATCCCTCCCAGCTCCTGTGTCTCCTGCTTCGTTCTTCCCAGGATTTTTGGAATTAAAAGCTTTTTTGTCTCTCTGTCCTGGAAGTCCCTGTATCAGTGCTCGTGCAGCCCAGGCAGTGCAGTGCTCTGCAGGCTGCCAGCTGCTCTCAGAGCTCACTCATTTCCCAAGGTGCTCACACTTCTAGGGCTGTTAGTCCTTTTTCCTCCTCTCTGCATGTTCTGGACACAGTGCATGGAGGTGGGAAGGAACAGTGGAGTCCTTTCCCTGTGGAGGGGGGTTGGAAAACAGCAGCGGGGCACCGTTTCTGCAGCCTCTTTAGGTAACACCCCATGCCCTAAGCATTCAGATGGTTCTCTCTCTCATTAACCCTCCTCTGTGTCCTTTCTGTCCCCCCTGCCCCTGCCTCTTCCCCCTCATTTCCATGGTGTGCTTCACCTTGGCGTGTCCTGCCCATCCTTCCCGTTTCCATAGCAACTCCGCCTCCTGCTGCATCCCAAAGCCCAGAGCCACCAAGTGAGTAGCTGGGAACTGCTCCCCTTGCTCTGGAGTGCTGTTTGTTGTGCTGCAGCCCTTTCTGGAGGGCATTCAAGTGCTAGATTGCATTCTTTTGGTGTCTGTTGACCAACAGTTTGGCATTCACGTGTTGTGTGAGCATGTTGAGATCCCAGCATGGTGCCACTCTGCCTCCTCTTCCCATCCTTCTACCAGGCATGTGCTAAAAAATGGAAATAAAAGATTTAGAAGGAACACAGAGAGGAAAATAAGTGGGGGAAGAAGAAATATAAATTATCACTTCCAAAGGGAGTATTTTCCTTTCATGTTTCCCACTAGTGATTTTAGTGTTAAAGCTGCCTTTGCAAAAGGGATGTGGATTAAATAATCTTCTTGCTTCCCTGCCTTGCTCTGTTTTCTTTGAGAACAGGGAGATACAGTTGATATTAAAGCTGAGTGTTGGATGCTGAAAGAAGATGAAGGTGAGGAGGTAGAATATCTTCCAGGAGAAAGGGAACTTTGCCCCACCTTACCACCAGTGCCCTGCTTGCCTTGAAAGAGCTGTAAAGTTCCCAAGAAATCCATATCTGAGATCTGCCTGGATTCAGACTCCCTCAGTTCTTGCCCAGTCCCTTGTTGACTGGATGGTCATTCCTGGTGAGGCTGGGTCAGGGAAGAAGGATCTGAGCAGTCCAAGGAAAAACAGCTAAAAAAGTTGCATGAGTTGATTTGTGTCCAAAATAACCATTTGGAAGTGTCTGGTTTGGACTGTTCAGAGTTTGGGGACACACCTGCCTGAGACTGAGTGGGGGTGTCACCTCTGTGACTTTAATCCCTGCTTGTAGGAGATTTACAGTCAGTCACATGTCAACACAAAAGCCAAGCAAATATTTGCACCAAAGTCATGCAAGAAACAAAAAAGCCCTGAAGGAAAACCTCAGGTTTCCATGGTGCATATGTGTGTTTGGAGCAACTAATCACTTGTGCAAAGCCAAATGCTTCTCTTCTGGTTTGCAACAATCCATGTCTGTGCTCCTGTGAGTGTGGTCTCTGAGCTGGAGACCTGCAGTGGGTTAGAAATGGGTCAGTGCTTCTGACTGGCAAATACTAAAAGCATGAAGTATGTGATAATTTGGGGGGTTGGGATGGATGGTATGGCCAGCAAAAGGAATTAAAACCCCCGTAATTATTATTGCATTTATAACTGGCATGTTCTGGGGTCTTACCCATGTCCTTTATCTGCCAGTGACCACAACCAGTGAGTTCCTTCTTGCAGTGTATTTTCTTTATCCACAGTGCCAAACCCCAGTTCCTGATACACTGGAGTGTCAGTGGTTCTGAATTGCTGAAGAGACCTTTTAATTCTCCTCAGACCTGGAGGATGGGGAGGAGAGGGCAAAGGGCAGAGTCTGCTAATAATCCTTTATTCCTTAGAAGGCAGAGACTCTGTGTGGGCTTCCCTTGGAGGGAAAGTGTTGGGTTAATGCTCTGCAGAACATTTGGTTCCTTGAGAAAAAGCTTTACCCAGAAAAGATGCTGAGAGCTAATCCATGATAAACATTTTCCACACTTGTTCTTGGTTTGGGAGCAGGGGGCTGTGTGTGAGGGAGGAGGGATGGGGGGCTTTTAAGGATAAAAGTTCCCATTTTCACCCACGTTGAAGCTCAGCTGTTTCCACTGACCAGAAGCAGATCTGACCTCTCACTGTCATTTGTGCATATACTCAATTTATGCAAATAGCAGCCACATTTGTATGCTGGGCTGTTCTGCAGCACAGCAATATGTGATATTCAGCAGCAGAGAAAGAGCATTGGCACAGGGCAGATGCTCTTCTAACTCTGCATCATTTAATCACTGCTGCTGCTGCTGAATGATCTTGTGTTTTACCCTGCCCTGACCTCAGTGGCTCAGTGAATGAAACCAAGAGCAATTAGAAAATGAGAGTTGCTGGGTGGCATCAGGAAGTCAGGAATTGAAACCTAATGAAGCTGAAGAGAGTTTCCTCACTGGCTTTAGGGAGTTTTTGACTTGATGTGATCAGTAGCATATGAAAGATGTCTATAGTCGTGTTAAGAGGTTAAGGAACGTGTCTCTCCCTGGAATTAATCCTCTGAGGTTGCTCCAGTAAATAGTTCTATACCAGTGGCAGTAATGAAGTTTTTCTTGCAGCTCTCTCCACTGAGGAATCTCTCTGCCTTGCAATGTTTGAGCTCACTTGAAAAAGTGGATTATTTTTCAGATGAGGTACTAACACGAATGTTTCTTCTATCCAGTCTCCTGGCTTTGCAGAATCTCTGGGAACCCCTGTCATATTTACTCAATTACAGGCCAAGAGGTTCAGTTTGCAGGGTGAGGGAGGTGGAGGACACTGAGCAAGAGACATTCAGGTGGAGAGCTGTGGGATTTCCCTATAAAATCTGTGTTATCTTTCACAGTGCATCCAGTCAATTCAGAATGGGAAAGGCATCCCAAGGAGCTGGTGCCTCTTGCTTTGGAATTTATTTCCCCACAAAACAGGCCTGTCCACCAAGGATTTGTTGTAATAAGATAAACCCATTTGTGGGAAGCCTGTTTACCTAAAAGTGACAGTTTGAAACCAGCTGTGCATTAATTCCTTTGTCTTTCACACTTCTCTTTTCCTTTCCCTTCCACCCCTCCCAGATGCACCAGCAAGTTCAGATGTTTATTTTCTCAGCCACTGCCTGTGCCCAGCTGGAATCCAGGAGGTGCCATTGCAGTGCCCCAAGGCAAACAGTGCCAAGGTCCCTTTGTCCACCGGAATTTCATGTTCAGAGGCAGCTCTAATGTAAGGTGTAGTTAGTTGGGGGCTCAGGGAGAAGCATTTTCACAGAACAGACACAACTGCATCTCTTCATGCTTTTTAAAAGATAAGATCCACAGCTAAGCTGGGCACTGGCCTGTGCCCTGGGAGTAACAGGAGCTATAAATGACATTTTTAGCAGGTTCTTTGGTCCTGTGGCTCTGAGAGAGACTGGAAGGCCTTGTGTTTTCAGCTTGCCAGAATTAAAGCCCCTGCGCAGAGCTCTGTGTGTCCAGGACCTCGTTCCTCCTGCACTCTGTCCTGACTGCACCCATGGAGGTGGGATGATTGCACAGGTTTAAACTAAAGATAGTATTTCCAAATGTCTTCTGTGTCCTAAAAGCTTTTTCATTATGGATCAAGGCCAAGCTGGAGGGAGCTTGGAGCAACCTGGTCTAGTGGAAGGGAGTTGGAATTGGATGATCTGTAAGGTCCCTTTCAAACCAAACCATTTAATGATATTTATGCTGCCCTTCATTTCCAACTAAAGCTTTCTCTCAGGAGGAAGGGATCTGAAAGGAAACCTCTCCTGCCTGTTTTGAAATGTCCTGGGGTATATTAACCTTCCTGCAGATTTGGAAATACGATTTTTTTTAAGACCAGAAGACACTTCCCAGCAGCTCTTAAACTTCCCTCCTTCGTGGTGCACCTGCCTGGGGTTGTGTGAGTCTGTATTTATAACTAGAGAGAATGGATTGAGAGTTTAGTTGTAACAAATGGATTTTACATTTTGTACCATCAGTTTTTTCCCCGGTAATGGTGTGTCCTTAATCTTGTCAGAGACAAGCACCCAAAAGATTAAGGGTTTAATTCTCCATATATCAAATTAACAGGGAAGTACCAGAGCTCTGTGAAGTCACCTCATTAAGATGAGACAGAGGGATGAGCATGAAAAATGCAAGTTATAAAGCAGAGGGTAATTTAGGAAGGGAAGTGGAGCATGGACTTGGTGTGTGCTCCACTCTGACACCTGTTCCATTCCCCTCTCACACCCTGCACACTTCCTCATGTTTTGCTGTGTTCCTTGGGCCATCTTTGGAATTAATTCCAGAGCAGAGCCCTTTATCTCTCCCCTCATTGCCAGAAGTGCCCCTTGCACACCCAGAGCTCCCAGTGGCCCCCAGTGCAGGTGCCCAGGCTG
Source organism: Sakesphorus luctuosus (assembly GCA_013396695.1). Taxonomy (NCBI): domain Eukaryota; kingdom Metazoa; phylum Chordata; class Aves; order Passeriformes; family Thamnophilidae; genus Sakesphorus; species Sakesphorus luctuosus. The sequence goes on from VWZD01002476.1 coordinate 31,520, forward strand.
TGGGCAGAGCTGGGGCACCCACTGGGCACCCTCACTGACCAAATTCCAGCTGCAGCTCCTTGATGGAAAGCTCTGTCCTTGGAAATGTTCACACACACCGCAGGTTTTTCTCTCCTGTTGTTATTTAGGAAGACCTTTGTTCTGCAGTGTGGGATGCCAAGGTTTGTCCTCCCTGATTTTGGCCCTTTCACCTTTGCTGCTTCTGAGTAACAATATTCCCTTTTTCTTTCCAACAGTCTTGTGGATTCCTTCAGCAGTTCTGGCACACACTCTGCAATAATTTTTATCCCTTTTGTTCCCTGACTGGTACCACTAAGCAGCGACCCAGCTGTGCCTAACCCAGGTCATAACTCAGTGCTTTCTGTGGTTTAATACTCTTATTTTCCAGGCGGTTTTACTGTCTCCCCAGTGTTTCTGATATATACTGGCTAATTTAATTTTGCTCCTATTTTATTTAGTCTGTAATTCTGTTGTTGATTTTTTTCCCTTGCCCATTGTTTACATCAGTTTTTTAATTTTTTGTATTTTCCATGTGACCTCCTCCACTTTCCTTTCAACCAAATCATGTGCGTGCGTATCATGTGACTTTGTCATGTGGCTTGCATGGTGCTGCTGATGTCGTCCTCGCTGGTGAACAGAAGGTAAAACACTTTGTTCTGATTGGTTGCCTAGATTTGGGGTGAGGATTGCCCTCTGGTCGCTGACCAGGGAGCTCCAAATTGCAGCACTGCCCAAATCCTCCCACACGAGCCCTTGTGGAGAAGTTGCTCATCACCTGCTGCATGGGAAGGACTCAACTTCTGCATTCACTCAACTTCAGGCTCCTTCATTGAGCTTGGAAAAGGTCCTGAAGGGAAAACAAAAAAAAACAAGGCAAAAATCACGTGGCTCAGCCATTTGCTTCTTCACTCTGAGAGCCCAGCAAGGAGCTGTCCTAAAACACCCTCTGGCATGAACACCCATGGCCAAAATCCTCTGGCCTCTCAGGGTGCCAACCACAGGCTGGTGTTTAGGGGAAATTGTGGCTCAGGCCCTGGTAACACCATCTTTCCTGGTGCTTTTAGCAGCATTTTGCCCCTCTCCAATACACATTTATATAGATATGTATGTCCATAGACACATTCACACTGTAGGTGTTGAGTAGCCTTCCAAAAGAACCCTAAATTCTCTGTTTCTGAAATCTGCTTATTGGGAATATGTGTCACATTGTGATAAAGGAAATTATTTTTTCTATTGTGAGTGAAACTTCACTAGAGTGGGAGCTATACCATAAAATACCATAATATATAATGCCATATATAGTGTATATGCTATAAAAGAACACCCACAGAGTTCATGGTGGGAGCTCCAGCTCACCCCACTTCCATCAGAGCTGCTGTTGCACCTTCCTTGCCACAGCTCCTTGTTCCTCCCACGGAGCATTTGGGAGCCTGGCAAGGGTTTAACCCGAGCTCAGGTCATAGTGGGTGCTGATCTCCATGAAGCCAAGAAGCAAATGGGTGACCCTTGATGGAGATGGAATCAGTCTCCAAGTAAATGTGTGGCAGTGAAACCATTTCTGCAGCCTTGTGACTTTTACAGTTTCACTTAATGCTCTGCATCATCTGAAGGGAGGGAGGGAGGGAAATTCTCCTGCTGCCCCAGCTCAACAAGGAGTTGTGAAAACCAGCAAACAATTGGCTTTTCTCAACCTGATAATTCTGAAATCACCTTATGGTCTTGAACAACCACCAAGAAAGGATTTAGGCTGGGGTTTGCCAGGAAACCCAAACTAACACCAGTAACCTTCCCACATGACTGCATGCACAGAGGAAACCCCTCTTCCCTGAGTCTCTTCCCTCCCTGGCAGAGATCCAGGAGGGTTGAAGACTTGGTTGTCTCGTTTTTGCATGGTTTTTGTTCCTTATTTTTGACTGTTGGTGTTTGCTTCTCTTGTGTGCGTTTTGCAGTCTCCCCACCTGTTGTTTCTCAGTGTATTTACCACTCGTGGAGACTTTCCTTGATGTCTCTTTCCACTTGTGACTCTGTAGGTCACAATCTGTTCCCACTTACACGATGGGCAAAGATTGCAGAAATCAGCTCCCTCCTTGTTCCTCTTGCAGAAATTGCCATCAGTAGCAGTTTGTGCTCTCTGAGCACAGCAAGGATGCAGGATCTTCCCTTGGTGCCAGCTGGGCAAGGATTTAAGCTCAGTCTAAAGTGCTACAGTGTCTGGTAACCAGATTGAGCTGCTTTCCAAAGTGTGAAGAGGAGAGATGTGGTGAAAGGTCTCTCAGCTGCACTGCTGTCATTTCTGGGCTCCAGCACACACTCAGTGCCCTGGGACCATCCAAAAGTTTGTGCTGATCACAGAATCACAGAATGGATTGGGTTGGAAAAGACCCCCGAGATCATCAAGTCCAACCTTTGGTCCAACTCCAGTCCCTTTACCAGATCATGGCACTCAGTGCCACGGCCAAGCTCAGCTGAAAAACCTCCAGGGATGGGGAATCCACCCCCTCTCTGGGCAGCCCATTCCAATCCCTCAGCACTCTCTCTGCAAAGAAGTTTTTTCTGCTCTCCAACTTCAATTTGCCCTGGCAGAGCTTGAGCCCCCCATGCCCCCTTGTCCTATTACTGAGTGGTATTAGGTCAGGGAAGCTCTGAGCATAAACTGAACAGTGCAAAGGTACCAGGAACCAGGTTGTTGCTGTTAATGGCTTAGCAGGAGTGGGTGAAAAGCCATTGGAAAATGTGATGCTCAGAGCACTGTCCTCAGCTCCCCTCCCACCACGTGTGGGAGCAGCAGGCAGTGATTCAACCCTTGGGAGCCTGCAGGGAAGTCCTTATTTCATGGACAGTCCATCAGATCCATTCTGAGTCACATCTGGAGCCCAAAGAAGGGATGTGTGAGCTTCCCACTGCATTGCCAGGGGTGTGTGCCCTGCCAGGGCAGTGCCAGCACCCGTCACACCTCAGGTAGGGACTGTCCTGCCCCCTCAGCAGAGGATGTTCCTTTCTGAGAGTTAAACCTGGTGGCTGGGAAAGGAGGACACATCTGTTGGCTTCTCCCATAGGTAATGCACCTCTTTGGGTTACTTTTTCCCTGAAGAGTGTCCTGTGGGTGAGGTTTAAATCTGGCTCAGGGTTGTGGCAGCTCGAGGTCCTGCATCCCTGCACAGAAAGGATTTTACCAGATCTTTGTAAAATAATGACACAACTCTGGCATGTGTGGAGCTGTTTGCTCTCCCTAAGCCAAGCACCTTAGGGGAGGGGGGATTCTTTAAGGAGCCCACATTTTATGGAACATGAAGGCTGGAAAATGCCTCTGAGAAGGGTGAAAAGGGCAGATTTCTGCAGAGTGAGCTCAGTGTAAATGGGAGATCCCCAGGCATGAGGTCCCCCTGTAATGCTCTTTGCTTTTCAGTGCTGTAGGGAGGATGCATGTCTGAGCATGAGCTGCCTCTCTAACCTCCTGATGACAACCTTCTCTCTTCAGCTACTCACATTTTCACTCATTATAGGGCTGCTGATTCTGCTGGACTAAACTTTTCCCACTAAACTTCTTCCTCCTTTGTTTGACACACTAACCCATTTTTAATTTTACAGCCCTGTTCTCTGGATTTCATCCACCTAAATGCCATGTAATTATGGAGGGAAAATGGAAGGATTTTCACTGTCCACCTGTTGAGTGGTCTGTGTTCCATTTGATCTGAATGTTTCTCAGAGCAGAAGTGATTTGAAGTAGTGGGGAGGGAGGTAATCAGGAGCTACAAACCAGATAATTCAAAGTGAAGAAAAGTTTCAGCAGAGAAGGTAATTAATCATGTGAATGGCTGTGGATAAAGTACAGCAGCATCTCTGACATTTAAAATCAAGAAGGAGCATCTTCTCAGAGGATGTTTCTATTAGTCTTGGTGCTCAAGCACTGGAAAAAAAATCTAACCTGTGTTAGATAAAAGGTCAGATTCTTTAAGTACAGTGTTCCTTTACCACTTCAAATCCTCTACTTATTGCTAATTATCTCTCTGAGGTGAGGGAGGGGAAGAGCACCAAGAGATGCTGATGCTGTGCTGTCCAGGGCTCAGTGATCTGTTCCTCACACTCACCAAAATAGAGCAGGAGTTCAGCTCTGCTGCTTGGAAAGGTTTCTGCAGTGGCTCAGTGTCCAGCCAAACCAGTGGCCATGAATTCCCTGTTCCCAGCTGTTACTGGGAACTGGTTTCTGGGGTAAAAAATTACAGAACCAGACATTTGCTTCTGGGTTAGTTTAATTATTGGTGAATCATCCTTGTTATTGCAGAACAGCTTCTTGAACTCAAATCGTCTCAATAAGCCAAAACCAGCAAATTTGTTGGTGATGTTTTTCTTTTAGGATTGAGGAAAGAAAAAACTATAAATTGCTTGGTTAATCTGTTATGTCCCAGGGTGGAATCCAGCTCTGGAGTGTCCAGCTGGTGTGTGGGAACCTTGTAATGGGGATAGAGGCAGAGCAGGGATTTGGAAAAGCAAAATGCAACCTGGAGAATGGGAGTGTTGGCTCTGGGCATCCTTGAGGGAAGTTGGTGTGCTGTGAAACACGAATGTGTGTGTGTCACATCTGGGTGTCCAGGGATGGTGATTGCCTTGGCACAGCTGGAATGGCAGAGCTTGTGGTAGCGTGCAAGAAAATGGAATTAATCCTAAATTTCTGTGTCAGCCCAAGTCTTGCAGTTTTCTCATTGATATTTTACCAAGGGAAATGTGCTCAAATTCTTTCTTTGGGCAGGAAGGAGAAGGGAGAACAGCTTCAGATTACTAATGCAGATCAACTTCTGAGTTATGTTGGAAGGTGAACCTTTCTCTGGCCAGTCAGAAATGCATGTGCTTCCCATTAGGAGCTGAATGCAAACCCAGACAGAACAGATTTAGAATTGAGGATGGTTTGGGGGTTGATCTTTATACTACTGGCTTTTTATTTCCTTTCCCTTTTAGTAGTACTCAACAGAAAGAAGTCTTTTAAAGTTTTATTCTCAGCTGCAGGCTGAGCTTTTAAAAAGTCACAAATGTTTCTTGAGCCTCCTGGGTTTGTTCCCATTTGCTCACACTGAGGCTCTCAGGTTGCAGATCTCACTCCTGCAGGTTTTGGTGTTGCTCCCTGTGGGATGCAAAGAGAACTGGATCAGTTTTGAGTTGTGTTTCACCCCCTATGTGTGTGTTCAGGAAAGCCAAAGCACAGGTGGCTCTGCAGGTAAAGCCAGAGGTGCTGAGCAGGACCAGAGCCAGGACAGCCAGGTGTGTGCTCAGCATCAGCAAACCTGGGCACAGATTGGGGCTGCAAACCTTCAGGAAGAGTATTTTGATTCCAAGTGCACAGCAGAACACACGATGGGCCTTGTCTTGTGGATTCTCTGTGAATAATCTCTGCAGTCAGCTCTAAATGAGCTGTTCACCATTCACATGGGTAAATAGAAATACTCGCCAAATCCACCAAATATGCACAGCTGTGATTAGATAGGTAACTTTAATTGTTAGGGAAAACACCTGTAAGGGTTGGGCCCCTGCAATGACACAGCCAGTGGAATTGGTAGCAGGAGTTTGCTGGAATTGCCAAGGGCAGCTGATTTTTCATTGCTGGGTTTGCTCAAATTACCTCAAATTACCTGCAAAGAAATTGGGCAGAACAGCCCAGTTCCAAAGGGGAGAAGGGGTGTCAGTGTGGCCTCACACAGCCTGTGGGTTGGACCTGGTTGGCAGAGGGGTCACAGTAGAGGTGCAAGAAGAAAGTTCTGGGACTGAGATCCTTCCATTGCTTGTCCTTATGGAGGAACTGAATAAAACCCAAGCAGTTTGGGAGCCGTGGGTTGCAAGGATGTGGTTGCAAATAAATCAGTGTGCCCTGCAAAAGCAAATGACATTTCCACTTTCTGCTGGTGGCAGGGGTGCAGATGGGGAAATGATACCTTTTTATCCTTTTTGAAATGGTTATTACAGCAGAGTGAAGGTGCCTGGGGCTCTCCAGCCTGTGAGAGTTACACCAGAGCTGAGCCAAACGTGCTGGGGGATTCTGGTCTGGTTTTTCCACACTGATTTAAGTGAGTCTCTGGTCCAGCAGCTCTAAGACCTCAACAGCTTTCAAAGTGCAAACACAGCTCTGCATGACAGGAATAAAGTCCCTTTTCAGTGGTGCTCTTTACATCCACATTCCACACGAGCAGCCTGTTGGCCACATACCCCACCTTGATGTTTTCCAGGTGTTCCACATCAGCTTGTACAACAAAAATAGAGAGGAACTGGCCCTTGTTCTGGGATATTCTTGGGGAAGGGAGGGATATTTTTCATTCAGCCTCTGATTCGAGCACACACAAAAATGGGAACTTGTGTTGGTGAACAAACTACCAAATGCAGGAAATCTTTGGGTCTGGCAAATCACAGTGTCCTCTGATACCTGGAGTGTTTTTGATGAGTACTTTGTCCCTGAGGAATTTTGTTTTGAACAAATAAACCTGACTGCCCTGTTGTTTCAGGGGAACCCAGCGCTCCCAAACTGGAGGGGCACATAGGAGAGGATGGGAACTCCATCAAAGTGAACGTTATCAAGCAGGATGATGGTGGCTCCCCCATCAGACACTACCTGATCAAGTACAAGGCTGTAAGTATGACCCAGCCCAGCCTGCTCCATGCTCCCTGTGCAGGAACACAGCCCCAAAGCTGAGATCTTGTAGGCCAGGCCTGTGTGGGAATCGAATGCAAGTGGTAAGTTAGGCCAGACATGTGTTAAGAGGTAAAATCTTTGTCACTCACATGATTCAAATTTGACATCCTAAGATATGTAAGAAGTGCTTTGTAAGGCAGAGAGGTACAGAAGGTGCAGCTTTTGCCCTCTGAAGGTGGTCTAGTGGTGGGACAAAGATGAGAGGGGAAATGAGGAATTTTCGTCAGGTGTGGTACTGCAGAAAACAGGATTCTGAGCAGGAGAGAGGCTGCTTTGGTATCTCTTGTTCTCTCCACTTAGAGCCAATTTCACAGAATAGCTGGGGTTGGAAGGGACCTCTGGAGATCATCCAGTCCAGGGTAGGCTCACCTGGAGCAGGCGACACAGGGACACATCCAGGTGGGTTTGGAATGTCTCCAGAAAGGGAGACTCCACACCCTCCCTGGGCAGCTGCTCCAGTGATTTGCCACCATCCATGGAAAGAAGTTCTTTCTCAAGCTGAGGTGGGACTCCTTGTGTTTTAGTTTATGGCCATTGCTCCTCATGCTGTTGCTGGGGATCACCAGAAAGAGTCAGAGCACAAGTCCTATGAGGAGAGGCTGAGGGAGTTGGGGTTGTTCAGCCTGGAGAACAGGAGGATCAGGGGAGACTTTATCCCTCTCTACAACTGCCTGAAAGGATGTTGTAGCCAGGTGGGGATTGGTCTCTTCTCTCAAGCAACCAGCAGTAGGACACGAGGGCATGGGCTTAAGCTCTGCCAGGGGAAGTTTAGGTTGGATATCAGAAAGATATTCTTTCCAGACAGAGTGCTCAGGCATTGGAATGGGCTGCCCAGAGAGGGGGTGGATTCCCCATCCCTGGAGGTTTTTCAGCTGAGCTTGGCCGTGGCACTGAGCGCCATGATCTGGTAATCAAAGTGGGGTTGGACTTGATGATCTCAGAGGTCTCTTCCAACCCAACTGATTCTATGATTCTATGAACATCCTCTCCACCCCTTGGAGATGTTTGTATGGATGGGTGGGATCCAGATGTGCTGCCCTGTGTGAGCTGGGGGCTGTGTGCTGGTGCTGCAGCCTCCCCCTGTGCCCTGCCCACCATCTGAGGGCCCCGCAGGCTGCCCTGACGCTGTGCTGTGCTCTCTCCCTGCCTGTCCTGCCCTGCAGAAACACTCCCCAGAGTGGAAGCCGGAGATCCGGCTCCCGTCCGGCAGCGACCACGTCATGCTCAAGTCCCTGGACTGGAACGCCGACTACGAGGTGTATGTGATAGCAGAGAACCAGCAGGGCAAATCCAAGCCTGCCCACTACGCCTTCAGGACGTCTGCCCAGCCCACTGTCATCCCAGGTACGCCTGGCACGGCTTTGCCATCGGTCTCTGCTTCCAATTAATGCCACGGTGCTGCCCCCGTTAATGTGCCTGAGTAACCCTGACAACTCGCTTGCTTCCAGCCCATTGTCACGGTTGGTTCCCCATCCAAAGCTCAGCTGTGGCCTGAGTGTACATACCTGTGGTGTGTCTTACAGTATGTACAGCATCAGCAGGGCTGTTGGGAGTGCTCCTGGCAAGCCCCTGGCTCGCTGTTCACAGGGAATGTTGGCTTTTTGGGTCAGGATTGCCATGCAGAGAGTGGGATTCCCATTGGAAGCTCTTCAGATGTGTGGAGCAATCTGCAATCACAAGGCAGATTTCCCTCCCAAATCTGCTCTGGGCTTGCTTTTACTGCTTGTTTGTCCATCCAGCTCAGCCTTTGGAGAAATGAAGGCATAAGGAGTTTGCCAGTGGTTGGGAAAGGAGAGAATGAAAATCTTTCTCTGGAGATTTTTTTATTAAATGAAATGCAGATCAAATTACCAAATTACAGTAATTATCCAACAGCACCAGTTTCATGTTGAGGAGGGCATTAGGAAAAATAACTAACAAGCTTTAGAATGCTGCTGGAAGTTTTTATTTAACACAGACTTTACTTACTGGTGTGCTTCAAAAGTGAGAGTTAAGGATAATTGCTACAAAACCCGAGCAGAACCGTCGTGTGAGATGCAGGAGTTGAGTAATTCACTGCAAGGTGTTGAAAGGCCACGTAGTGTTTCTTTTCTGCATGTGGGCATTTAAAAAAAGGTGTGGGGAAAATCCACACAAAGCAAAGAAAACCTCAGGATGAAGTTGCTGGGCTACCTGTACATTAAAGTTGTGCTGATTAAAGATCTGGTGAGTCAGTCAGGTCCTCACTGCACAGCCAGAGTGGGGCATGTTCATGCCAGGATTGGTGCTGACAGTCCAGAATATTGAAGGCAACCATTTGGTTTCATTCTGGCTTCTGGATGAACTCAGTCTCGTGCTTTATCCTCAGAACAACTCTTTTCTTTCCTTTGCCCTGAGAATTCAGCCCTTGCTCTGCCCCCCTTTGCCCACTCCCTCCCTGGCTGAAGGAGACCTTGTGAATGCTGAAATCCCACTGGGCTAAGGCAGCTGATTTGTTAAGCATACAAATGAGTGACCTAGTTGGGCCAGGCTTGGAAAATGTGTCTAGTAGGGAGAAGGAGGGAAATAGGGAAAAAAGGGATGCTGGGGGAGGGTGATGGTGTTTGATCAAGGCTGTAGTTTTGGGTGGAAGAACCCTCAGTAACTCATTAAGCAACTCACTCTCTGATTCTCATTTTCAACAGCTCTAATACTTACCCCCCTCACACATTTGAAGGACAACTGTGGCTGATGTGGCAAGCAGCAAGTGAGGGTCATTTGGCAGAGGGTGCCCTGGGGTCAGTTCAGAGCTGAGCAGCCCAACACCCAGGCTGGAACAGCAGCAGGTGCTTCCTTTGCACTGGGATGTGTCTCCCCAGTTAAGTTACGAGCACTGATCAGCCTTTTTGTTCCACCACAGTCCTTTGTGTGCAGCCACTGTTGGTTTCTTGTGCTGGTGTTTTATTTTGGCCTTTGTCACACCCCCAAAGGGACAACAAAGCTGCTGGGGCAGCTGGGAGGTGTTTCACGCGTGTCCCAGCAGAGTTTGGGAATGCTGTGGCCTTTGGAACACACGGTGATCATGTTGGAGTCCATGGCAATGGGAGGACGGGTGACCCCAGATGCCAGTGAGCCCTTTAAACCCAACACTGGCATGGGCAGGGGCGCTGAAAAAGGGGCAGAAAAGCCCAGGTTGTTATCAGGGTGAAACCTTTTGTCCTCTCTGAAGTTACTCCTCCCTTAGTCTGGTTTGGAGCATAGGAGGAACCAGGATTTGAGGCTGCCACTCAAAAGTTGCACTTGGAAATGGCAGAAGCACTTGGAAAAAAGCAGGTTTTGGGGAGTGCAGATGTGCTGCAGGATTGACCCAACAGCTGGTTCTCAGAAGGTGCTGGCAGAGCCCTGGCAGTGACATGGTCAGTGCTGGGATTGTGACTGTTTCTCTTGGTGTTTTGTCACCTTCCAGGCTGTTCCCAGACCCTTTGGTTCCCTGAGCTGATCCCCAGGTTAATAACATGGAGGAAGATACTTTCAGGGGCAGATTTTCTCTTCCTGCACGGAAGAGGCTCTGTGTGTTCCTTCCCTTCAGCACCTCCTGATCTTGTGGCATTTTGCTTTGACATTTTGGGTTCAAAAGGAGCTACAGAGGGGAAGTCAGAGCCAGAACATGGCACTGACAGCAATAGCTGGGAATTCCCTGCAGACAAAATGTGTATTTATCACGTGGAGTCCTTTGTTACTGTTGTCTGTACAGTGTCCTCAGAGTGGCTGGAAGGAGAGGGGTGTGATTTTCAGTAATAATATTGATCATAATTGCATTGGAGTAGTTTCAAAGCAGCTGAAGGGGAAAGTCAGTGTATTCCTGAGCCCTTGGTGCTTCTCCAGGGTTTAGTCACCTGGATCTCTGTCCAAGTGCAGGTTTTGGAGCAGGGCTTGGCCAGGCACAGGTGGATTGTGTGCTACACCAGAGCTTTGCTTTTCTCTGGTTTTTGGATGTAAAAGGCAGCGTTGTCCTTTCAAATCCCAAATAACCATTTTCTTGTGTTTCTCGCTGAGCCTTCTGTTCCATCACTTTTAATCTCATTTGCTTGCAAACCCCCTCACCCCTGCCTTGGACCTGCTCTGCAGCTTTGGGCTTTGCTGAGCTTCTACCCCAGCCCTTTTGTTGTGAACGTGCTGCCCCTTGAACCCCTGAGCCATTTTAATTTACGAAATTAAATAGACCTTGGATTCTTATGTTTTCTATATTTATGACCTAATTTTTTTTATCTATTTTTCTCTCTTTCTCTCTCTCTCTTTCTTTCTTTTTTTCTTCCTCCTCCTTTCTTCCCTCCCCTCTCCCTTTTTTCCCCCCTTTCCTGTGTCTGTCTTCATACATGTCACCTCGGATCTCACGGGACACATCCACGCTTGCCACATGCACCAAATTTGTTTTTAAACAACCATATTTTCCCCTCCTGGGAACCATTGTCTGGCACCTGCAGCGACCTTGGGAAGTCCATCAGCGTCGTCCTCCTTTGTTTCATTGCTTCTCTCTGCAGTGACTCTGCTTTTGCTCTGTTAGAAACTTAAAAAATAAAAAAAAAAATAAAGCAATATTTGCTTGAAAAGGTCCCACCACGGTGTGAAAGCAGATAACTTTGCTTCAGAGGATCGTGTCAGTTCAGAGAAAAAAAAAAAAGAAACAAACACAGAACACTTTAAAAAAAATGTTTAATTTGAAAGAGTCAGTATTTTGTAACAAGGAAGAAAAGGTTTAAGCCGAGTTTTTTCTCTTTAACATTTTTTTTTGTTACTTGTAATGAATTTGCCCTTTTTAATGGATGTAAAGAAAGAATTTTTGGTGTTGTTTGCTTGCTGTTTTCATCAGAGGAAGGTACAAGGGTGAAAGCCTGTAAGAGTCTGCTTTTTACTGATTTCTCTGCACATCTGGTGCTGATCATCACTGTCTTGTGCAAAAGCTTTCCAAAGCCCCAGCCACAAGTCTGAACCCACAGACTCTAAGCAGAAAAAGAAGATTTTTCAGAGACCATCCTGCTGATTGCCCAAGTGTCTCTGGGGGCTTTTGCATGTGGATTCCAATTTGTGGCCACTGGAAGGTTCTCCTGGGCTGACCAGAAACATCTGGTGGGGATGACACTGAAGAGATTCCTGTTCCCCCTGTGTGTGGTGGGATCCCTGGGGGTCCCTTGGCCCCTGGGGTGCCCTCAGGCACCTCCTGCCCTCGGTGGGGCTGGGCATGGGGCACCCCTGGACACACAACTTTGCACTGGATGCTTGGCTGACACCTCCTGGTTTCCCTCTGTTGTGTCACCAGCTTCACAGAGATCCCTTTCCCTGCTGTTCTAACAGAAAAGCTTAGCTTGGATCCACTTACCTGACCAGCTAAATTATTCTTGCTACTGATCCTTCATTAATATTCCTGGTTAACTGTGCATGTGACACTGCCAGGCAGGATTAATTAATCCATGGTGTAAAAACTTGGGTGTGTTGAACAAATTTCAGTTGACTTTTTGCTTTCCTTACTTTAAAAAAAAATAGACAAAGCAAAACCCACACCAAAAAAAAAAAAAACCAACCCAACAACAAACCCAGGGCCCCTCCTGAATTTTCTGTGTGATAGGAAACCCCTTTGGCTCTGATGCTGTTCTAGAAATGGGGTCTCTCCCCTCTGGGTCTCTCTTGCCTGAGGTTCCCAAGGATGAAATTGTTGACTCAGATGTGGAATTGCCTGTGCAGAAAGTCCCAAATACTCTCAGTTGGATGGGATTGATCACTGGGACAAAGAAAACCCTTCCCTCAGTCGTGTCTAACTCTGTGTGTCATGCTCTGCACAGAATTCTCTGCTGTGTTTATTCAGACCTTGTTCATCATGATCTGTGATCTGCTTTTCTATCTAACTCATAAACAAAAACTTGGTGCAGGTGTTGCACATAAAAGCCTGTGGATTTCTCTTTTTTTTTTTTAAAAAACCACCTCATTTCCAGTGTTTTAGAGTGTAGAAAACGTGTTAGGTCTTTTGAGTTTACACCTTAGTGTTACTGAAAAGGAAATCACAGTGAAGTGATCACAGCAAAGTGATCAGAATATTAAACAGCACTGTGATTTCCCCTATAACTGAATTAATTAAGTTCATTTGTAGGTCTGACAGCAGCTTTTTGTGGGTTTCCCCTTATCCCCAGAGGGAGGTTTTTAGCTGAGGCTGAGAAAGAGCTCACCCAAGTCACAGCTATTAAAATTATCCTGAGAAACTGTGACTTTCCAGTGTGGTGAGAGAGAGAGAGCAGCACCTGTGGAGGTTGTTCTGTCCAAGGAAAGGTCCTTATGGCAGGGGGGGCTCCTCTACCAGGTGAGACATCATTTACATGGCTAAAGTTACTTAAAATTAATCCCATACTCAGCAGCAAACAGGAATCTGATCAGCATGGAATACATACAAAAAGGCCAGCTTTGTGTTTGGAATAATAAGCAGCATTCACTGAATTTTGTAATTATTGTGTCTATTTTTTTAATCTATTTTGCCATTTTTTTAAATCTATTTTGCCACTGCTTGGACAGGAAGGTCTTGTTTGGTCAAGTCCTGCCCCACCAGGTTGTCCACACCCCCCAGGCCCTGCTAGTTAACAGGTTTTTATCTAAAAACTTCTCAAAACACTCTCTGCTGGCTCTTGGAGCTGGTGGGGAGGGACAGGCAGGCTCTGAGGTGTGAGCTTGGCACAGGTCAGAGCAGGGAGCAGCTGGGCAGACTCAGAGCCTGTTTGATGCCTGAAAAGAGGATCTTTGTGTCCCTCCTTCCTGTTTATATCCAGCCTGGAAAACTGAGGGGGTTGAGGTGATCTCCTGGTGACCTTCCAGCACCTGGAGGGGCTGCAGGAAAGATGGAGAGAGACCACTGACAGGGGCCTGGAGTGGCAGGACAAGGGGGAACAGTTCCAACTGCCAGAGGGCAGGGATAGGTGGGATATTGGGAAGAAATCCTTCCCTGGAAGTGTGCAAGGCCAGGTTGGAGCAGCCTGGGCTGGTGGAATGTCTCCACAACCATGGCAGGGGTGGGAGTGGATGGTCCTTAAGGTCCCTTCCAACCCAACCCACTCTGGGATTGTGTGATATGATGATATTCCCTTTCTCATCCTTGGGAAGGGAGTCATGGAGAGGTGTCAGAGCACAGTCCTGAGGTCACAGCCAGGGAGGGAATCCAGATTCCTGGAGGGAATCTGTAGGGCTGCAAAACTTGTCACCCTTATCCAAAAGGACTTTTAAAGGATTTGCAAACTGAACCTGTTTGGCATCCCCTGAGAACAAAGGGCTTCTCTCCTGGGTTTTGTTTTGGGGGTTTTTTGGGGGTTGTTTTTTTTTTCCTCCTGCATGAAACAAGATTTTTATTTGTTTTGTTTGTTCTTCTTTCTTTTGCCAAATATGGTGGGACCTTTTGAAATGCCTGGAATCAAACCTGCTGCTCTCCATCCCTGCCTGTGCCTGAACATTCCTTAGCTGAGACCCTCCTAGGAAGACACAGCTGAGCTCTCTCTGACAGGGCACATGTCTGTACAGAGAGTAAAATCCATGGGTCATTTTATTGTACACTGTAAAACAAGGGGGTTAGCAAAGTCAGTCTTGCAGGAAGCTCATTTTCCATTGGAAAAAGAAATAATTTGTAATTAATAAATTCTTCACTTCTTTAGAATTAAGGACTCCAGGAGTTTTTTAATGTTTCGTGTTTCCTTATTTAACTTGTGGAAATGTTATTCCTCTTAGTGCTGAGAATAGAAAAAGGGGATTAATGGAAAGGTTGAATGTCAGAAATGTCCAATATCTACTTATTACATGTCCTCTCATACACCCAGTGTGAGCAGCTGGTGCTCAACAGCCTATTTATTTATATATTTCTTTTCTACACAGAATTGTTTTAGACCCCAGCAAACTCTTTAGGGATGTCTAAATATTACTTTCATTAAATACAACATGAATTCTGCTATAGGATGGAGTGAATGGTTCTTAAAAGTGTTTGTAGATCAATTGAATTTAACCAGATGTGACAGTCTGTGGAAATGAGTGATGTACCACGTGGTTTCTGCACTTCACAGCAACAGCAAAATCCCTTTGCAAAAGATACACAGGAAAAGGAAATGCAGCACCAACAGCCTCCAGGTTCAGGGGGTCGTGAAGGATTCTTGTATTATTTTTCCATATTGCTGGGCTCTGAAGGATTTGGAATATCAATTCATGTCAGGAATTAGAATTTATAAAACCACAACGAGTGGAAGAGGTTTGGAAGTTACTGAAAATTGCAGGGCTTTGTTACTGGCATAGAAAGAACAAATTGCAGGCAGTTACCTTGGCCCAGTTGGATTGTCTGAAATGTAAAATCTGAGAATAGCCCAAAACCAAGGACATTTCCCTGCAGATTCGCCCTGGATCTCCCACCTCCATCCTCCTCCTCCTGGGGCAGAGCAGGGGAGAGAATGGGCTGGAAGGGAGGGGGGTTTTGTACCAGTTCAGGAGCTCTGCTTGGGCTGTTCAGAGAGAACAGGGTTATTGTGTGGCCATCAGAGCAGCAACTGGGTCTCTGGGAGTGGTGGAGCTCAGGGGGGTTTGTGCCCCTGTGCTGTGAGACCCAGAATTTCAGGGGCAGTGACAGCACAGTGACTGTAACCTGAGTGCTCTTGGCAGTTTTGTGGATAAAATTCCATGCATTTTTCCTCTCCTGAGCTCACCCACCCCCTTTTCCAGCTTTAGAACCTGTATCTTCCCTCAAATAAAGTGCCTTTATTCTGAGTGCTGTTGTGCTGCACGTGGGGCTGCAGTGCCCTAATTCACCCCCTTCTGAGCTTCCAAGAATTGATTATTTTAATTCCTCCCCCACGACTGTGATATTTCCCTGATTCATCTGTGAGTCACAGACAAGGTGTGGGCAAGACACAAAAAGTACAAGGCTCTTGATGTGGTTTGTGCCACAGATCCCTCCTTGCCTTTAGGGGGCTTTTGGCTGGCACTGCCAGGTCTTGTAAAAGCTGGTGGGGAGAGGAAGCAAAGAGCAGGACTCTGGTTTGAATGGAATTTTTCAGAACATGTTTTCTAGCACATGGGAAGGTTCCAGCTGTCCCAGGATGAATTATTTTGCCTCTGGTGATGGGGTGAGGTGTGATTTGGTGGCACACAGCAACTATTATCCTGTAATCCTGCTGGGGATTATTTCCTTAGTGCACCTTCAGGAGCCTCCCAAGAAGCTCCTTCCCAGGAAGGTGATGGAGATGAGAAGTTTGACACTTCTTCAGCTTTTCCTCCAGAAGCTGATGTGAGCAGGAACACATTAATTATTGAATAATTCACACAAGAATCCTGAATACATTAGAAGAGGGAAAATCCATGACCTCCTCACTCCTTGCACAGATCAGAGGGTGATTAATTCATTGAATTATGCAGGTTGCTGCAAGATGCTGGTGGGGGTCTGGGCTGGGGGACACATGTTCTGCTGAGCAGGAACTGGACTCGTGATCCCAGTGTCAGGCAGGGGACTCAGAGTGGCTTTGAGATACTTCCCTGTTGGAGTCTGTGCTCCTTCCTACATCTCAGGGTCACAGAATGAAGCAACACTGCCCTGCCTCAGGCTAAGGGTGTTCTGTCTCCTGTTTTGAAGCAGGACAATGTGTGGCTGGGGCTCTGGCTCTGTCTGCAAGCCCTGGGAAGGATCTTTCCACCTGTCAAAGTCAACATAAATCAGGGTGAGGGGAAGGAGGTGCTTTGCTGGTGTTTCTGCAAAGAGAAGATCACAAGGGTTTGGGGTTGTGACACCCAGCAGTAAAAAATGCAGTAGAAATTACTAGAATTGCACTTGAACTGAAAGAAAAACCAGAATACTCCTATGGATGGTGACGACCATTATGCCCTTGTCCAGCTGTCTCAGGAATCATCAGCAATGTGAGAGGCACAAACATTTGCTGAGGGCACAGCCCTGTTCTGAGAGGTAAATCCTGTGATGGCTGAGACTGCCCAGCAGGGTTTGGTACCTCTAAATAGGTGCTGAGCTGTGTGAGCCACCAACCAAATGCTCTGCCTGCAGATTTGCAGCTTGGCAAGAATTATTCTGAATAAAACAAGGGGAACAAAAAGTACCTGGTGATGGTCAGGTGTGATAATAAGAGCCTGGGTGAGCTGCAGCTGTGCCTGCTGCTTTTGTGGAGATCTGAGACCCTGACAGGATCAGCTGAGGTGTTCATCCACTCCCTGTGTCTGAGGAAACAGCAGCTTAGAAGCAGTGGGAGGTTACAGGCACTGCCCCTGGAGTTGGTGCTGTTGGGCAGCCCCACAAGGTGCATTTCCTACCCCTCCAGCACCACCTCCCACCTGCTGCCCCCTTGTCTCCTGGAAAACACAAGGTATTTTTTCCCATTCTAAAGCTGGGGAAAGTGGTGGAGATTGGGTGTGGAGGAACAGGGAGCTGCTGGGGCCAGGACAGTGGCAGCAGAGTGGCAGATCTGCCTGGCTTTGCCACCTGCTCCCTCAGAAGGCTCCTGGGTTGGCTGTACCTCAGCCAGAACCCTGCTGGGTGCTCCCTGGTGAGCTCAGCTGCCTCTGGATGAGCCATGGACAGGGTACCCCTCTCTGGTTCTGCAGAGCTGGGTCTTACCTGAGCTGCAGGAGGGCTTTAACTCCTCCTGTGTCACGACATAAGGAGCTCATTGTGGAGCAAGTCCTGCTGCAGAGTCTGGGCTACACTTCCACTGGTTCTTGGGCCAGGCTGGCAGTGCCAGAGTCACCCTGAACCCCAGACACAACCTGGTGGAGGGATGCAGGAGCCCTTCAAAGTCCCAGCTGGATGTGTGTCACAGCAGAAGAGGCTTCTGCTGTTTGCTTTCCAGGCTTTATCCCAACTGAGATGGGAAAAGCCCTGTTAGGACCTCAGGAATCCACCTTTCCAGGTAGATTGTCCTGGATGTCTGTAGGATAAAACACTGGTTATGGCTCAAGGCTGCCGGAGAGAGGGTGAACTTTCTGAAACCTTCCCATGCTTGTAACCTGACGTGTAGTCAAGTTTGAGCCCTAACTCACCTTTTAACCACAACACCTTCTCTTCTTCTCTCTTTGGTCCCTGAAGCCAGCACCAGCCCTACCTCAGGCCTGGGCACTGCTGCCATCATAGGCATCCTGGTCGTGGTGTTCGTGGCCCTGCTGGTGGCTGTGGATGTCACCTGCTACTTCCTGAACAAGTGTGGGCTCCTCATGTGCATCGCTGTCAACCTGTGTGGCAAATCCGGCCCCGGGGCCAAGGGCAAGGACATGGAGGAGGGAAAAGCTGCCTTCTCGTGAGTACTGCCCCTCACACTGCCCCTGCCCTCAGCAGGGCAGGAGACAGGCTGTGCCAGGGAGCTGGGGGTGCTGAGCGCTGGTGGGAGGGTGCTGGGAAGACCTGGGGTCCTGCTGGTCCTGCTTTGTGCTTCCAGGAAGGTGTTTCTGCAGTTGTTCCTCTGGTTTTGTCTCGTTCCTGTTGGCAGCCATCAGATGGGTGGCCCAGTGGACATCCCAGTGCTGGACATCCCTGTGGAGAAGTGACCCCAGGCAGTGCCCCGTGTTTGTCACTCCCTGTGGGTGTTGGCAGCGTGTCTTTGCAGGAATGGGATCCAATCTGGGTGCAATTCCTTCATTGCAGGAAAGACGAGTCCAAGGAGCCCATCGTGGAGGTGCGGACGGAGGAGGAGAGGACCCCCAACCACGACGGGGGCAAACACACGGAGCCCAACGAGACCACCCCGCTGACAGAGCCAGAGTATGTTGGCATTAGCCAGTCCCAGCCCAGGGGCACTGCAGTGCCCTCAGCTGCCCTAATCCCTGGCCTCTCACAGCACCATGTAGGGCAGGAAGAGAGGAAGAAGGGTAAAATCTCCACATTCCGCCTGGGACGTGCCAGTGAGGAAGTGCCTCCTCTCAGTGACTGCTGTTCCCAGCACTGGAAGGGCAGGGGGAATGGAGCAGTGTGTCCTGAGAGGCCTGTCTGTGCCAGCCCTGCCCGGTGTGGAGGTCAAACACCTGCCCAGGTCCACTGCAAAGGATGCAGAGCCAAGTCAGCCCCAGCTGGCACCGAGTCCTGCGTGAGCTCTGCCAGCAGTGCTGGAGGAGAGCCTGGACAGCCCCTGTGGGAGCATCCTCTGCGAGCAGCACAGCTGGGCTCTGCATGTGGAGGAGGCAGAGCAAGTCTGAGCATCCTCAGAGAGGGCTGAGAGCTACCTGTGAGCTTTGTTTGCCTCAGAGAACTGAACTGGGGCCTCAGTTTGCATCATGTGTGTGTGAGGAAAATAAATGTAATTCTGTGTGGCTTCATGAGGGCCTTGCAGGCAGAAGGACAGGGCCAGGGTGAGGGGTTGCACTCAGGGGTCCTGCACTGGGACCGTATTGTGGTGACAGATGGCACAGGGCTGCAGGCTCAGGGGATTGGCAGAAAGTTTCCTTGTGAGCTCAGGGGGAACAGCTGAGAGCAAAGTTAGGCTGAGAGAGGAGAGCCTCTGCAAGTTGAGGGGTTTCCATTGCCTCAGACCTGAACCAAAATTGTGCATGAACAAGCCATTCCTGCAAGTCTTGACCTCTTTGCTTTTTTCTCTTCCTGGTTTTCCTCACTCATCCCTCGTTCCCTTTGCACGTTTGACCTCTGAAAGTCTCTGCTCCTCTTGAGTCCCTCTCCATGTTGTGTGTGTGTGTGTTGTAACCAGCTGGTGCTGCACCACCTCCTCACTCCTCTCCTCTCTGCCCCCCTTTCTTTCCCTGCTGTCGTTTCGGGGCTTCATTGTGTCTCTCTCTCTCTTTCTCTCTCTCTCTCTGCCCCTGTCCCCCCGCAGGCACCCTGCCGACACCGCGGCCACCGTGGAGGACATGCTGCCTTCTGTCACCACGGGCACCACTAACTCTGACACTATCACTGAAACCTTTGCCACTGCTCAGAACAGCCCCACCAGCGAGACCACCACGCTGACCTCCAGCATTGCCCCTGCAGCCCCCGACTCCAACTCCGTGTCTCCCGGCCAGGCCACCCCAGCCAAAGGCGCCGCTGCCGCCACCTCGGTGTCATCACCACCACCCTCCTCCACCCCTAAAGTGGCCCCTCTTGTTGACCTCAGCGACACCCCAAGCTCTGCTCCAGCCACTAACAGTTTGTCTCCAAGTGTCCTGTCCGGGCAGGGCGCCGTGCTCAGCCCCAGTGCCGTGGCCGGCGCGGCCGAGGCTTCCAAAGCGGCAGCTGGGAACAAGCCAGCTGCCCCCAGCCCTGCAAACCTCACGAGCCCTCCAGCTCCATCAGAGCCCAAGCAGGAGGTCTCCAGCACCAAGAGCCCCAAGAAGGAGCCTGTGCAGCCCAGCACAGTGAAGAGTCCAGCAGAGACCCCCAAGAACCCGAGCAACGTGAAGAGCGAGGCTGCTTCGGGCAGCACCGCCAACCCCTCCCAGAACGAGGACTTTAAAATGGACGAAGGGACCTTCAAGACACCAGACATTGATCTTGCAAAGGATGTTTTTGCAGCTCTTGGCACTGCTCCTGCCAGTGTGGCTGGTGGGCAAGCTCATGAGCCTGCTCCTTCCACTGCAGACAGCTCTGTACCTGCTGCGCCTGCAAAGACCGAGTACGGCTGCCTTTACTCTTGTGTTGGTTGTGTGCTGTGTCTCTTGTGCCCTGGTGCTCGTGCTGTGTCCTTGTTGGGTGTTCTCTTAACTAATCTCACTGTTTCCTTAGCAAACTAACTCCCCACTGAACCAACAGGGCTTGGCTTGAAAGGTCCAGGAGGAAAGCAGGACTAGGCTGTGCCAGGGAAGCAGAGAAAAGAAACTTGAGAGTTTGTTGTGAATGTGTTACTCTTCAGACTTCCATGCAGCTTTGTCTATCATGGGTTATTCTTTTATGGAAGAGAGCAGAAATAGTTCAGTTTGCAAAGGATGGGCTTTCCTCAGAGGTGCTGAGTTCCTGCAGGTCAATGAGAACAACCACTCGAATTCCATTCCCTGGCAGATCAGTGGAAATTCAGAACTTACTCAGTGTGCAGGAACTAGTGGAGCTATTTTCACATGGAGCTGTGAATGCCAGGAACCTCTG
Organism: Sakesphorus luctuosus; assembly: GCA_013396695.1. Lineage (NCBI taxonomy): Eukaryota > Metazoa > Chordata > Aves > Passeriformes > Thamnophilidae > Sakesphorus > Sakesphorus luctuosus. Next base: position 52,222 of record VWZD01002476.1, read on the forward strand.
GATTTGTCTCTAAGTGGCAGGAGGATGAGGCAGCGTGGTCCTGTCTGAGAGAAGGGAGCAGTGGGGTCAGGAGAACTTGGCAGAGTGTTGGATTAGGGATGAGTCTCCATCAGCTGTGCCAGGTCTCTTTATTCAGAGAGCATCAACACATCCCTAGGCTGGACAACCCCAGGGCCCTTTGGAGCCTTGTGCCATCTGGAGAGGGTGCACAGCCCTCAGCTGAGGAGTTGAGTCTGCACCTCGTGGTTGGCAGGAGAGTGAAAACAGCAGGAGAGTGAAAACAGCAGGAGAGCCTGGCTGGGTGGCTGGGGGAGGGTCCCCAGCTGTGGGGCAGGTGTTGGACAAGAACACTCAGGTGGTTTGGGCTGTCAGTGCTGACAGACAGAGCCTGTGGAGATGGTCACCTCCCTCACACTGGGGAAAATCTGTCTGGCAGAATTCCCATTTCCCGGGTTTCCTTTCCTGCAATGTACTGGGGAATTCTGGGACTGGCTTCCTGCAGGAAAACAAGGTTTTCTGCTAAAAACACAGCCTGTTTCACCAGGGCATGCGGGTGCTAAAGTCAAATTCCTTTTCAGCTGTGTGAGTTCCCCTGGTGCTCCTTTTTGCTCACCTCGACACTCCTCATGCCCCTGCAGCTGAGCCCTTGTCCTGCCATGGGTTAGCCCAGGGCAGGAGAAGCCAAAATGATGAATCTGGAGCTGAATGAAGCTGAGGTGGGTGGGATGAGTTTGGTTTGACTTATTTCTGCATCAGGAAGCGCTTGTTTTGGCTCTACCAAAGCGATGTGTCGATCCCAGAAAAGATGTTCTTATGGCTGACTCAGCAACAGCCTCCTGTATTTCTGTGCCTCTAAACTCTGCCATTTTGGTGCTTGTTCCCCAGGAAAATCCCAGTAGAAGACAAATCCGAAGTGCAGGTGACAGACAGGAAGAGCCCTCCAGCAGAAGTGAAGACGGTCCCCAACGAAGCCACACAAACAAACGAGAACGAGAGCAAAGCATGATCAGCACCGGGAGAGCCAACGCCAGAGCATTGAAATCACAGCCCACACACCCATCTCATCCCTCTAGTGTCTGTTGCCTTTTTTTAAAAACAAAAAAAACCAACAAAACAGAAGATGCATAAATGGGGGGAGGGGGGGAATGTCTCTTTTTCTTTTGTTTTCTTCTTCTCTTTTTGTTTTTTTTTTTATTTTTTTTTTTATTTTGAAGATTTCTAGAAAGGTTCTATTCGTTGTGCACTTGCTTTTAAAAAGTAATACATGTTCAAAACAGGGTTAAACCCGTAACCAAATCAGGGCTTGGCTGTCCCTGTGTATATTCAGAGAAGCAAAAGTTGCAATACTGATTGCAATGTGGTTGGAAAAGCTCAGAATCAACTAGTCCTAGACAAAAAAAAAAACACAAAAAAAGACAAAAAAAAATCAAAGAGACCCTGTTGTTTCCTTTGTTAGTATAGCAGATATAACCACTGTGCTGCTGGGCACAGCTGGTACTTAAAGAACAAAGTCCACAATTTATTTTTATACTTTTCAGTCGAGTTTAAAATATGTAAAGCCTCATAAATAAGTTATAATTTCTGTTCACCTTGTATTTGTTCAGTATGCAAAGTGTCTCGAGCCCTTTGTGACTGAATTCTGTTTGCCACGTTAGACATTTATTTGGGGTTTATTTTTTACCTATTTTTTAGGAAGAATGCCAAAATTGCAGCTTCGGGGGGATGTATTTCAATTTGCAGTATTCAGACTCTACATTTCTTTCGATTTTACGTTAGTTTTTTTTTTTTGCCAACTTTTGTTCTTTCCAGTGTTTACAATTGACAAATATTTTTTTAACTTTTGTTGTGTTCAAATGGTTGTGTAAAATAGCTGCCTTTTCTTTTGTTTGGGAGTCACTGCAGTCTCTAGACATTAGGGTAGCAGCATGCTTGCTTTGCAAAGGGAGACATTTTCAAACATGGATGTTTACAGTAGTTGTTTCCCCTTTATCTTTTCTTAATTATTGTTATTATTATTATTATTGTTATTATTATTATTATTATTTCTTACTGGAGTAAGAAGAAAAGTGATGCTGGGGTTTGGTTTGGGCTTTTTTGGGGGGGTGGGGGGAACTCAAACCACTTGTCACCAATCGAGGTCTTTATCCAGCAATCCACATAAAAACAGGCTCTGCTTGGAGTGAGGGAATTGCTGGAGAAAGTCCTTCTATTCTTAAATTTAGTTTAAGTCCCTTGCTGGACCTGGGCCTGACTGCATAAGAGAAATATCATCTCTGCTTTTTTAGGACATTCTCCCCTTTCCTTCATGGACCCCTCCCAGAGCTCTGAGGAGCAGAAGGGAGATTGTACAGTTTGGGCTGGTCTGGGCTCAGATGTTTGGCTCCATCAGGTCCTCCTTAGGATGGCAGTAAATCCCAGTTTCAGTAAATCCCAGTTTCAGTAAATCCCAGTTTCAGTAAATCCCAGTTTCGGTAAATCCCAGTTTCAGTAAATCCAGTTTCAGTAAATCCCAGTTTCGGTAAATCCCAGTTTCAGTAAATCCCAGTTTCAGTAAATCCCAGTTTCAGTAAATCCAGTTTCAGTAAATCCCAGTTTCGGTAAATCCCAGTTTCGGTAAATCCCAGTTTCGGTAAATCCCAGTCTCAGTAAATCCCAGTCTCAGTAAATCCAGTTTCAGTAAATCCCAGTTTCAGTAAATCCCAGTTTCAGTAAATCCCATGTGCTTTGGCCCTGGAAAGAGGATTTAAAAGCAAGGATTTTTTTTGCCCAGAGGTGCTGGGCAGGTGCCAGACCCTCCTGCAGGTGCAGCTGCTGGTGGAGCTGGACCAGCTGATCCCTGGAGGTCCCTTCCAACTGGGCCATCCCTCTGTGTGTGCTGAGTCTGTGCTCTGCTGAACCAAAAACACAAAATCAGGAGCAAGTGCTGAGAAATCCATGCCAGGGATGCCAGTGGTGCCACTTGGCATCGTGTCTGAGGAGCCGGGGAAGGGGGTGACATAGCACATGTGTGAAATCATGGAGGGGCAGCTGATCAATGGCATTTCTCATCAGGAATCATGGAATAACACTGAGATTTGGGGCTGCAGAGGAGGTTTGAGCAGAAGGAAGGCAGAGGTGTGTAGGGAGAGACCAGCCCATTGTACAGAGATGTTCCTTCTGTTGGGGTTTTGGGGGGGGNAGGGGGTGACAGAGCACATGTGTGAAATCATGGAGGGGCAGCTGATCAATGGCATTTCTCATCAGGAATCATGGAATAACACTGAGATTTGGGGCTGCAGAGGAGGTTTGAGCAGAAGGAAGGCAGAGGTGTGTAGGGAGAGACCAGCCCATTGTACAGAGATGTTCCTTCTGTTGGGGTTTTGGGGGGGGGG
>VWZD01002476.1:56799-155372 GCA_013396695.1 Sakesphorus luctuosus
GTAAATCCCAGTTTCAGTAAATCCCATGTGCTTTGGCCCTGGAAAGAGGATTTAAAAGCAAGGATTTTTTTTGCCCAGAGGTGCTGGGCAGGTGCCAGACCCTCCTGCAGGTGCAGCTGCTGGTGGAGCTGGACCAGCTGATCCCTGGAGGTCCCTTCCAACTGGGCCATCCCTCTGTGTGTGCTGAGTCCGTGCTCTGCTGAACCAAAAACACAAAATCAGGAGCAAGTGCTGAGAAATCCATGCCAGGGATGCCAGTGGTGCCACTTGGCATCGTGTCTGAGGAGCCGGGGAAGGGGGTGACATAGCACATGTGTGAAATCATGGAGGGGCAGCTGATCAATGGCATTTCTCATCAGGAATCATGGAATAACACTGAGATTTGGGGCTGCAGAGGAGGTTTGAGCAGAAGGAAGGCAGAGGTGTGTAGGGAGAGACCAGCCCATTGTACAGAGATGTTCCTTCTGTTGGGGTTTTGGGGGGGTTTTTTCCCCCTTTTTTTTTTTGTTTTGTTTCTTTTCTTTTCTTTTTTTATTCTACTTTAGATCTGCAAGCTTGTGCACTGTGGGTGCGTGACTATTTTAGTGTGAACCGTGTTTTTTGTCATAGTATTGAAATAATAAAAAGCTTCAACATAGTTTGGATGTGGAAGGTGTAGCGCTAGTTCAGATTTGAAGACAAAAAAATAAATATTCAGGAATAAAATAAAATTAAAAAAAAAAACAGAGAACAACTCTTACAAAGAACAGAAGCCTTTAAATGAGCAAACCAACCCGAGCTGAGTGTGGCATCCATTCTGTGGGGAGGAGCAGGAGGATGAGGAGGGTTTGGAGACTGCAGGTGGCTCAGGGCAGTGGAACCACATCCATCTGTGTGTCCTGGGAAGGAGAGCAGTCTGTTCCAGCAGCATCTCATCACTTCCAACTGTGGGAAATAATGGTCTTGTCATTTGCTAGGTGTGGGGTTTTGTGCATTTTTTTCCTCAGCTCCTGGGATGCACGTGGGGATGGCTGGAAGTGCAGGCACAGAACTCAGGCAGGGCCCATCCTGGTGGGATGTGGGGCAGGATGGGGCCTCCTCAGCCCAAAGCCCTGTGTGGAATCCCACCCTTGCATGACCTGTCACAGCAGTGTTGGTGTAACTATGGGAGAGTTTGGCTCACGATCCATGGCATTGATTTTATCTCCTAAGAAATCCATCCCTGAAATGCAGCCCAAAAAGCTCCCATGGTCTGTCTGCAGCTGAGGGAGCCCTGGGGCAGCAGTGGGTACCTCCATTCCTCGGGGTGAGCTCAACTGGTCTTACTCCTGCAAAGTTTTGGCTGTTTTTGTCACCTGTGTGTTGTACCCCCTGAGTTCTAACCCCAAAAGCTGAGCTGGCAGGAAACTTCAGTTCCCAGAAACCTGCCCGGTGCCAACCAGCAGCACCTGTGGGGTGAGAACTGGGAGAACTCACACCTGGATTGGCATTTCTGTTCCAAAAGGTGCCCAGCTCAGAGCCCAGCCCCACCCCCTGCCAGCTGCAGTGGGTTTGGGTGTGGGACTGGGGGAGCTTTGGGGTCCTTTCCAACCCACCCCACTCCATGGATGGAGCACCATTCCAAGGCAGGAGTGAACCCTGGGAGTGTCCAGCAGCTCCTTCCAACACTCTCATGCCTCCTCCCAACGCTTGCAGAGTTTTGATACTCGCCCTTAGTGGAGAATAATTTATTTTAATTCAGAAGTTGCCCATTTCCAGGGCAGCTCAAACTTCACTGCTTTGATTTCCACCCATGGAGGGGGCCCAGCCCAGCCCGTGGTGGGTGGTGGGTCAGTGTCCATCTGTGTCCATGCGCTCCATGGTCCCTGTGGCCCTGCAGAGGGACCAGCATCCCCAGGAGTGGTGACATTGTGCTGCACATACGTGAAGGTGACGACAGTGCATCCCGTCCTTCAGCTTTGAGAGTGGAGTTTTATTTTCACCCTTTTCTATGGAGCCTTCCAACCCCACATTTTTCACACTTAGGCTGTTTTGATAGTTGTTCTCAGCCCCTCCATTGCCATCCTTCCCCAGCATTCCCTACTTTTGGGGGCCTTCGATCTTGTTAAAAAAAGAAAAAAACAAAAAATCTTTTTACCAAGTGAAACATCGATTCCACCTTTATTCCCATTCTCACTGGTGTAAATACTGATACTAACTGAGGATTTTGACTTTGCATTCTGTCAGAATACTGTGTTCAAATAAAAACTACAAAAAAAAAAAAGCTGATGCCTACAGTCTGCCCTTCTTTAGCTGCTCTGCCAGGCTTGTCCCCCCTCCTGAGTGTCCCAAACAGTGTTTTGAAGTTTGTTTCTCTGTCCCACTGCATTTATTTATTTGTGTCCTGGAGATAACAAACACACAAATGCAGCTTTGTGGCTACTGGGAAACAGGGACACCTTTTCCCCCCCCCCCAAAAAAGGCTCTTCTGTGTTACCTGGTTATGGAAAATGTGAGCTTTGGCCTTAGAAATTCTCCTTAACCCATCCTGAACTGGATGCCTGAACTTGATTAGCATGGGTTGAATCTATTTAATTAATTAAATTCCACTTAGAGTCTTTATCTTTTTTTCTAAATGTTAACCAAAACACTACCAAAAAGCCCAAGTTTACTTTTTCTGGTCTGGGGGTTGCAAGGGATGGGATGTCTGGGGTTTTTTTTAAGAATATTTTCACGAATTCTTGAGTTTAATTTCACACAGAAGTTTCTGTTTGGCTGTAAAAGACCTTTTTTATTTTTTTTCCTCACTACCTAATCTTTTGATATAAAAATGCCCATTACTTTCAAGTGGGGGAGCATGAACTGACACAAGTCCCTGGATGAGTTTGAAGGGAGGGCTCTGGGCTTGCCTTTTGTGTTCCTGACTGTGGCAGCTGCTTCCCTGAATCCCACCAAGTGTCTGCTCTGCATCGTGCCAGGTGCTTGGAATCTCTTCCCTGGGTTTTCCTCCTTTCCTGCTGCACCATCTTGACCTTCAGGAGCTCAGGTATTTTTCCCTCTTCTCTCAGAGATAACAGAGGGGCTGGAGCCTCATTTACTGTCACTGTGTTCTCCTGTGAAAAGTGATTTTTCTTCCCCTGGATTTGTGGTAAATGACAAATTCTTTACCAGATCTTTGCATTTCTTCAGTCATTTTTCAATCTCCAGACCTGCCTTTTCATTTCAATTTGAATTTTTAACTCGTCTCTCTCTCTGTTAAGGCAGTGGGACCCAACTGGCAAAGTCACCTTGGCTGAGTGTGGCTCCTTTTACCCCAGTCTGGACTGAATTTAGGGTAAGTAATTAGTAATTTGGGGTAATAAGAGCCAGGCTGGGGGCATTAAGGGAGGTGAATGGAGATGTTTGTGTTACAAGCAGCTTTCTCTTGTCCTTTCTGGACATAATTAGCTGGCTTGTAATCAGATATAAATTATGACTATCCTGCATGTGCTTCAGGTCATTTTTAAATGGTTTTTTTTTTATTGGAAACAGAGACGTGGGCACGTCCCAGGAAAGGTGTGTCTCACCTGTGCAGATCAGCTCGGCTTTGTTCCCCAGAATTTCTGGGATAACCAATAAAATCCACATTTCTGAGCGTGCCACTGCCAGAGCTGCCACCTCGTGGGTGTTTTTAATGGGACCCCACGGGCACAGGGTTGGAAACAGCTCCATTAGAGGGGAAAAAACCGCTTTGGGATGGAGAATGATGTGGGCAAAGCTGATGGCAGTGAGAGGAGGGAGGAGTTCGGGTTTGGTGCACGAGGGGGAAAGGGGTTTGGGGGATTTTGTGTCTGTCCCAGCAGCAAAGGGGCTGGAAGGGGGCAGGAGATCAGCTCAGTTGGTTAAAACTTGGTTGTAATAATGCCAAGGTGATGGGTTCAATCCCCTGTGTGGGCCATTGAATTAAGAGTTGGACTCGATGGTCCTTGTGGGTCCCTTCCAGCTCAGAACAGTCTGAGCTGTGCTGCCCGTGCACTCGGAGCTCAGCACCCCGCGGGCACACAGGATTCATCGCTCCTCCCGGGAGCTGTGGTGGGACATGGAAGCAGGAGAGAGGAGCTGTGGGGTACAAATTCGCAGCGAGATGTCCAGTTTCAGCCCCACCAGACCCACTGCCAGGTGGGTTGTGCCCTTCTCTCCCGGGCAGGGATGATGCGCCTGGCACGGGAACATCCCGGCGGTGCCGCGGGAGCTCCGCGATGCTCGGGCTCCCTTCGGTGGCAGCACCTTCCATGACTGCCACCCCCAGCGCTGGAAACTCGGCCCAGGAGCGTCTCCTGATGGGCTGATTATTATTAATAACCAAGAATTTCTCCATGGAAAGAGCTGTTAAACATTGGGAGGGGCTGCCGGGGCGGTTTGGAGCGCCCATCGCTGGAGGTGTGCAAGGAACAGACGTGGCACCAAGATTGGAGGTGGCACTCAGGGAAGGTGGCACTCAGGGACAAGGTGGGGACGGGTCACAGGTTGGGCTGGGTGACCCTGGGGGGAATCTCCAAGCGAAGTGATCCCGTCATTCCCCGATCCCGTCATTCCCTGATCCCTCATTGCCTGATCCCGTTATTCTCCGATCCCGGCATTCCCCGATCCCGTCACTGTTCGATCCTGTCATTCCCCGATCCCCCATTCCCTGATCCCCCATTCACCGATCCCGTCATTCCCCGATTCCATTATTCCCATATCCCTTCATTCCGCAGCCCGCGGGCGAGACCTGCTGGTTTCGCGCGAAATAGCACGGTCTATTTGCATAGCCCCTCCCTCTCATTTGCATAGCTCCGCCCACCCACGCACCTCCCTCGGCTGCTGCGTCACCGCGCGTGTCTCCCTGGCAACGCCGCGGGTTCGAGTCCCGGCCCCGGCGTGTCCTCCCCGTGTCCCCTCCCCGTGTCCCCGCTGTCCCCACGCTGTCCCCACGGCCATGCTTTGCGACGAGAACACCGAGGCGGATTTCCAGCGCTTCCTGCGCCGCGTGGACGATGTCAGTGAGTGTCCCGCGGGGGCCGAGTATCCCCGGCGCTCCGCGGGGGGAAAGCGGCAAAACCAGGGTGGGAGGGAGGGCAGGTGAGGAAAGGAAGGAGAGAGATGAATGGAAAAGAAAGGCATTCCCGCCCCTCTCCGCTCGGGTGTGGTTTGTGCAAGGTCCTCCTGTGCATTCAGGGGGCTCCCCACGGTGATGCTGAGCGCTGCTTTCTTCCTTATATATATATTTATAAATAAAGTTGGTTATTTGTTTCTGTGGTGGTGTGGGCGGCTCTGGCAAGTGATATGGAATTGAGTTTGTAAATGTTTGTGTTTATAAAACTGCCCCAGGCCAGCTCGGATCATCCTGGTCCATTTCATGTCCCTGAAATGATCCTTAAGGTCCCTCCCAACCCAGACTCGCCTGTAATTCTATAATAAAAGCCATCCAAAGCAGGTGCCACCTGACCTCCTGTTCCCTCCAGGATCACTTGGAGTCCTCTGTGTATATACTTAATTTTTTTATCTTCTTCCCAGCCAATTTGCTGCAAGGTTTGAGCTCCCCAGACCCGGCTGTGAAGGACAAAGCCGTTGCTGAGGCAGAGGGAAGGCTCAGGGATGGAGGAACCAGCACAGAGGAGGAGACCAAGACCACAGTGAACAGAACAGTCATCAACACACGGGCCCCTGTAAGGGCTTGAACTCTGAAATTAAACCTGGGGGCAGTTTAGCTCCTCTAAATAGCACCAAATCACACCCCTGGTTTAGGAGAAAGAATTAAAGTTTAGCTCTTTTTAAACAGCACCAAATCACATCCCTGGCTCAGAGGAAAGAGTTAAAGTTTGGGCCAGTTTATCTGCTTTAAATAGCACCAAATCACAGGGAAAAGAGTTAAAATTTGGGCCAGTTTAGCTCTTCTAAATAGCTCCAAATCACATCCCTGGCTCAAGAGGAAGAGTTTTAAACAAAACCCACAACTATGGGCTGAACAGATTTTCAGTAATTACCTCACTGGGAGGCACTTAATGTTGGGTTGTCTTTGTGTTAAGATTGTTGATAGCACAGAGTATTTCTCTTGGATTTATCCAAGTTGGATGCAAGTACTGATTTACAGCTTTTACCTGCACTGAGGTGCCAAAATTCACAGCTTTTACCTGCACTTCAGGAGCTTGAGCAAAACTAGTTGAAGACACACAAGTCCCTTTGTTAATTAGGTTTTGATTCCTGCAGTGGGGTTTGGATTTTGGCGACTTGCTAAAATTAAAGACACAAATAGAAGCTTTGCAGTGATGTGAAAAACTGTTAAAAACCCTGTGCTGTGTTTCTCTTTTTTTTTTTTTTAGGGCACAGCAGAGGCAGAGAATGCAGGTAGGAAAGTGCTCACCCTGCTCTGTGACATCCCTTCAACCAGTTCTAGCAGAGCTGCTGTCACTTCATGCCAAACCTGATTCCACTCCTGCCATGGTCAAAGCTGACTTTTCTAGTAAAAAAAAAAAATCAAAATTTTAAGTAAAACCAGTTTAAATTTAATTTATTAATAATAAAATTAATAAAATATATTAATTAATAAAATCAATGAGTAATATTCATAACATTTGTAACAAAATTTCAACCAAAATTCAGTCACATCTATGAATACACTCCAGGGTTTTACCAGCATGTCTGTGTTTTTCATAGGTTGGTGTAGTTACTCTGTTCTGGCCTCTCATCTTAAAACTGTGTGTTCTGAATTTAAAAGGGAACATGTTTATCTCCAGAGATGAGCTCCAGCAAGGCAGGTGTGCCAATCCTGAGTGGTGGCATCATCATTATCTGTGATAGCTTGTCATTCACATTCCACTTTAATTCTTGAAATGTCCCCTCACTATCTTTTTTATTAAGAAATGACTCAGAAATACCCCAGAAAACATTTTTTTTCTCATCTGCAGATTGATTTTAATGAAGTTTTTTCTCCTTTTTTTTTTTTTCCCCTGACTAAAATGCCACCAACTCCCCTGGCTCCAAGAAGCTTTCCTGGCAATGCTGGAAAAGGATGCAAAAGAACGAGCTAAAGAGAGGAAGAGAAAGGAGCAGCTGGCAAATGGTGATGGCTAAAAGGATTTGTGTAATTCCTTCAGGAGTGGATTTGTGTAATGCCTTCAGGAGTGGCTTGGGGGGAGCTGGGGGAGCCACAGTTGTGTCCCCAGCAGGGATGAGCTGCAAGAGGGTTCTGGGCTTTCCAGAGCTGTTCTTCTCCCTGTTATCCCCTTCATTCCAAGGGCTTGGGATGGAGGGAGAGTTTGGGCTGGGCAAAGACAAACATTCCTTTTTCCCTCCTGTCATAGCAATTCCTTGTGGTGGACAAAGGGACACAGGTGGCAGGTGTCACACACCAGCTCATTTATTAAACTACCTATAACACACTTAAAAAAAGAAAATAACTAAAGAACAAAGAAACTTAAAAAAGCCCTTCCAAGTTACTTTATATATATTCTAAATCCCACCCATGGTTTTCACAGGTTCCTGGCAGTGTCCATAGACTTTATTCCAGCTTCTAATTGGGTGTTACTCGCTGTCCAGATGTACTTTTTGTTTCATGAGAAATTATCTACAGAATCCCAGACTATTCTGAGTTGGAAAGGACCCACAAGGATCATGGAGTCCTACTCTTAAGTCATTCCATTCCCATAGCTTGCTGTTTCTCAAATCCCTTCTAATCTCACTTTATTTTAGTTATCTTGCCAGTTTTCTCACAGTTTTAATTATCTTTCACTGTTCCCATCTGTACAAGGAGGTACCACTCTACCCTAGGCCTGAAGCTGCCTGCAGCTTCAAAACCTTCATAATTCAAGAAATCTTCACAATCCTCACACCTTCCCAGAGAGGAATTTGTGCCCTGAAGGCTCAGAAGTCCCTTGCAAACAGTGGCTGGTGGGGCTGGCCTGGAATTCTCCTGCTTATCCCAGCAGGATGATGCATTCTCTGTCTCCTTCTTTGGGGCATTCCAAAGCCTTGTGGTGAAGGTTTGTGTGCTGTGCAGCTCTGAAGGAGAAGGGCAATGATGCCTTCAGGAGAGGAGACTTTGCCAGGGCCATCCAGAGCTACACGGAGGGGCTGCAGCAGCTGAGGGACAAGCAGGAGCTCTACACCAACAGGGCACAGGTGAGTGGGGCAGCAGCTGCTCTGGTGCCCCTGTGCCAGGGCACAGGGAGTGGGGCAGCAGCTGCTCTGGTGCCCCTGTGCCAGGGCACAGGTGAGTGGGGCAGCAGCTGCTCTGAGTGCCCCTGTGCCAGGGCACAACCCAAAAGGATCACTCTGCCACCCAGTCCCTTCCTGGGCAGTGCTCAGATCTCCTCTCTGGGATGTGACACCAATAACTCCCTGCTCCTGGGGGAGAATATCATTCTAATCATAGTTTCATTTAAATATCCTGATTTTCTTTATTGTTTCTTAGGGATCATTTATACAACTGTGGGATGCAACATTTGCTTTGCCTTGTAAAATCCATGTGTATGTGTGTGTTGAATTTGGTTTTCTTAAACTTATTCTAAATTCCAAGCTCCAAGGGGATGGCAGACAAGTTAAGAACCAGCTGGTAATTATCCTGTAAAATCAATGGCCAGGCGAACCAGCAGCCTGATTTTGTTCTTTTTAATTAGCTGGTGTTTGTACAACAGTTAACAGAAGCTGTTTGAAGGATTCTAATTCTTCTGCCTGGACTTTTTTGGGGTTTATTTCAGGCCTACCTGAAGATCCAGGAGTATGAAAAAGCCATTGGTGACTGTGAATGGGCATTAAAGGTAATTCCAGGATTGGGTTTGTGTCTAATTGAGGATATGGAGGCAACTGGCTGATGGAAATGAGGGAATGTGCACAAATTCCTGCACCCTGAGTTAACCTGAACAGCATAAACCACTTAATATTTCAGTGCTCCCCCGGTGCAGAAGCTTTTGTGGCTCTTAAGAGCATTTAATTAAAAAGTTTGAGGTGATTATAAGCCCTTTAACTGCACACATTGGCACACAATATGTTGCCCAGCCTTCCAGAAGGGGACTCTGGAAGCTCATAAAAAGTAAATGTGAAGATTCTATAAAGTGCCAAAGAGCTGGATCCACATTCAGTTGTGTTCCATAACTAGAACACAATTAGCAGATTATTAATGATAGAACCATAAAATTGTTAAGGTTGGAAAGGACCTAAGTAATAATTATATATATTATTATAATTTGTATTATTGTACAAATATAATATAAATAATCCTGACAGCATCATTGAAATAAATCAGCATTTCTGACACACAACTGAACTGGAAAAGATCATGTTTTGGAAACTCTGCTTTCCACCTTAAAGCAAAGCCTCTTCCTTGCCGAGGGAAGGCAGGTTGGTCCCTGGAGGTAATAATTCAGCACAGAAACTTTAAACACCTCTAACAGAAGATATGAATCCCTTCCTGGCCTGCAGTTCATTTGGGCAGATAGAACCATTAATCAGGAGGCTGGAAAAATAAAAGGCTAAAACTACCTAATAATTCCTTTTTTTTTTTTTAACACAGTGCAATGAGAAATGTATTAAAGCCCATTTTCTGATGGGGAAGGCTCACCTGGCACTTAAACACTACCCTGAGGTAACTCTTGTGGCCTTGGGACCATGTTTTGGGCTGGTTTTGGTGTGATATTTTGGGTGAGAGAAAGTTTAATGCTGTGCCTTATTTTCTGCTTTCTCACTGGAGTGCTGGGGTTTTGTTCCCACTGGTACCTTCCTGGGTTTTACTGGGAATTCTGCTTTGAAATTGAAACAGCTGCTGGATGGAGGGACTGGGAATTATAAACGACTTGCACTTTGAATGAGGAAAGTTTTGACTTGTGTGTCTCCATGCATTTTATTTTTCACATTTATTAAGTACTGTGGGCCCAAAAACCTTTGAGCTTAAACAGGATGGCTCTGCCTTAGTTATCCTTTTATCATGTTCCCCTTTTTATCTGAAATTGAGAGCCCATTTTTTTCTCCCTGTTCAGTCCAGGCAGTGTTATGAGAAGATCCTACAAATTGATCCCCAGAAGGAAAGCCTGTTTAAAGGTAAGAAATGGACATTTCCACACTGTCATCCCTTGTTTTCTGATGAAAGTGGAGCTCCACAGTAACCACTGCAGCTCCACAGAAACCACGGGAGCTCACCAGAAGCCACTGGAGCTCCCCAGAAACCACTGGAGCTCTACAGTAACCACTGGAGCTCTACAGTAACCACTGGAGCTCTACAGTAACCACTGGAGCTCTACAGTAACCACTGGAGCTCTACAGTAACCACTGGAGCTCTACAGTAACCACTGGAGCTCTACAGTAACCACTGGAGCTCTACAGTAACCACTGGAGCTCTACAGTAACCACTGGAGCTCTACAGTAACCACTGGAGCTCTACAGTAACCACTGGAGCTCTACAGTAACCACTGGAGCTCTACAGTAACCACTGGAGCTCTACAGTAACCACTGGAGCTCTACAGTAACCACTGGAGCTCTACAGTAACCACTGGAGCTCTACAGTAACCACTGGAGCTCTACAGTAACCACTGGAGCTCTACAGTAACCACTGGAGCTCTACAGTAACCACTGGAGCTCTACAGTAACCACTGGAGCTCTACAGTAACCACTGGAGCTCTACAGTAACCACTGGAGCTCTACAGTAACCACTGGAGCTCTACAGTAACCACTGGAGCTCTACAGTAACCACTGGAGCTCTACAGTAACCACTGGAGCTCTACAGTAACCACTGGAGCTCTACAGTAACCACTGGAGCTCTACAGTAACCACTGGAGCTCTACAGTAACCACTGGAGCTCTACAGTAACCACTGGAGCTCTACAGTAACCACTGGAGCTCTACAGTAACCACTGGAGCTCTACAGTAACCACTGGAGCTCTACAGTAACCACTGGAGCTCTACAGTAACCACTGGAGCTCTACAGTAACCACTGGAGCTCTACAGTAACCACTGGAGCTCTACAGTAACCACTGGAGCTCTACAGTAACCACTGGAGCTCTACAGTAACCACTGGAGCTCTACAGTAACCACTGGAGCTCTACAGTAACCACTGGAGCTCTACAGTAACCACTGGAGCTCTACAGTAACCACTGGAGCTCTACAGTAACCACTGGAGCTCTACAGTAACCACTGGAGCTCTACAGTAACCACTGGAGCTCTACAGTAACCACTGGAGCTCTACAGTAACCACTGGAGCTCTACAGTAACCACTGGAGCTCTACAGTAACCACTGGAGCTCTACAGTAACCACTGGAGCTCCACAGAAACCACTGGAGCTCAACAAAAACCACTGCTTTGCTTTGGAGAGCTTGGGCTGGGTCTGTGCAGGCAGCTTTGGCTCCTGGTCCTTTCTTTGAGCTGTGGCTCACCTGCACAGGTGTGAGCAGAAGGCAGAGCTCTCTCTGCCAGGGGCTCAACTTCATTTTTACTTGGGGCTTCACCATATCAAACCATCTTTGCCATGCTTTGTTTTATTTGACCTCCAAGACTGTGTGAACGAGGTGAATTTGGAGGAGAAGAGGATGAAGGATGAGGAGAGAGCAATGAAGGAAGTTCAGTGTGGAAATGTTGCTGCCCTGTCCATCAAAGAGCTGCTGCAGAGACTTGGTACCCCTGGCCAGGAGCTCCTGTTCTACACAGGAGGCATCAGGATTCTGGCAGAAGTCATGAAAGATTGTAAGTGTTTGATGCAAAGGTTGTTCATCCTGGGAGCTGAAATCCGAGCAGATGAGTAAAAGGGAAAAGTTTTTAAAGGAACAGGATAACTATTCCTATATTTCAAACATAAATTGGCAATGTTGGGTGTTTCAGTATGGCCAGTAGATATTAAATCACTTTTTTAGAACTACACTGGTGTTGTAGCTGTTGAGACTTCTGAGGGATTTGGGTCCCTTGAGAGCTGTTTCATTTGTTCAGAAATATTTGTCATTCTCTATAAAAACAGACTGATTTGCAGAGCCAGGTTTGTGTTCAGCCTTCCCCAAGGGTCTTTAACTTGAAGACAGGTGCCCTTTATACCTCCTGGCATGAATTACAGTGTCTTTACCTTCGAAGCTGCTCCTGATCACTTAATTCTGGAAGTTTCCCCCCTGTTTTAATGATGTTCTTCCCCCAGAGCTGTTGATCCAGTGACCTTTTCTTTTAGCACAGTGTTCCAGGAGAGCAGAGCCTGCCCTGCTGCTCCACAGGCAGGTGGCTCACACAGCTGATCTGTTCATCTCTGCATTTTTCAGGCACTGGGCAAACGTTGTTTAGAACAAACAATGGCTTCAGTATCCTCAGAGACAACGAGGCTGTTGGAGGGTGAGAGCTCTGCAGAGGGGACAGAGGGGGGTTCCAGCAGAAGGAAATGAAAATCCTGCTCTCAGGAAACACAATCACCTCCTGAAATGCAGATGAAGTGATCAAAAGAGAATGTAATAACAGATTGTAATGTCTGAATGGAGTGACTTATGTCTGACCCTTACCCAGACAGTGCTCTCTTGGATGCAGTGAGGAGAAATAATTCATTTCTGCTCCTGTCTGCTCTCTGTGGACAGTTTCCCTGTCTCTCACAGTGAGAGCAGGGCTGTGAAAAAAAACCCTTAATGTAAAAGAACATCTGAAAGCTTTAAAATTTAAATCTCCCTGGTGCTGTGAACTGCCATCAGTAAATATTTGGGCTTATGTGGAATTCTCTGTGATTAAGGAAGAGGAGTATCTCTGGGCACCTGCAGCACAGGGACTTCTTTAGGGCTCCTCAGGATTTTGGGTGGTGGCTGGAAACACACTTGAGAGGTGAAGCACTGCCAAATTTGCTCAGGGGTTTTGTGCCCTGGATAGTCACAGTTGTCTCAGTGCAGAGCTGGATTTATCCCCTTTGTGGTGCTGGGTGTGCTGAGGGCAGAGTAGAGCTGGTAGATCATAAACCTGGTCCCAGGGAAGCTCCTCTGGAAAACAAATCTGATAGTCCTAAAAATGCTGAACCAGAGAGGGGTTTAGAGCTGATGTGGCACATCCCTGTCTCCCCACCCAGAGATCCAATGGCTTGGTGTGCTCTTTGCTCTGTTTACAAGCTGACATTTCTCATTTAGGGCCTTCTGTGCAGAGAGAAAAAGCCCTGCTGAAGTGGAGCTGTGTGTGTCCCTCCTCCTCCTGTGGCAGGCTGTGTGTGCTGGCAATGGTAAAGCCTTGGGAACAACAGGAATTGTGGGCAGTGTTAATAAGTTAATCAGTTAATAAGGCATTGCTGGGGCTTGGCATGGGCAGCACTTTCCCAGAGTACTTGGCCCCAGAGCTGACTGTAAACCCATTTTACAGGTCCCATCAGGTGTTGGAGACACCCAGACATGGTTTTGGCATCCTGAGAGGAAACTTCCATGTTGTTTCTGAGCAGTTTAAATCTGCCCAAGGGGTGGGATGTAAATTCCCCATGATTGTTGCTGCTCTTAAGATAATATCACTTGTATAATTTTGTATTTTTTAGGCATTTATACCTGCAAAAAGCAGAGTTTTCTGGAAGAGTTTTTAAAGAAGACAGTCAGTAGTCCTTGGGCAGGCAGCCCTTGCCTCTGGTTTTGGGGAGTGCACACATGGCTGAGAAATGGGCTGGGTGGGTCATAAAGTGGTGCAGGTTCCACAAAGGGTGTTTGTGTGGACCTGTGGGATTCAGCTGATGCCAGATAAAATATTCATGCTGCAAAGAAAAAGATCAGAATGATGAGGATGCCACTGTGTGACATTGCTCTTGGATATTCTCTTTTTTTTCCAGAGGAAAATCAGCGTCTCCTGTTGACTCAGCCTGATGTGAGTGCCCAGCTGGCAGAGCTGCTTTCCTCTGGGATTCTGGAGATCCAAAGGGAGACCCTGGCACTGATTGCTCTTTACTCAGAGAGTGAGAGTGGGAGGAAACTGCTCGTCAGGCACCAGGACTTGACCAGGTGATGAACCTCAGGAAAATGTTCTTAGTGCCTGTCCCTGCACCAGCACCAAGGGAGGGGCTTCTGACAGGACACAATGTCCTCTGGGGATGGGACACAATGACCTCTGAGGACAGGACAGTGGCCTCTGGGGATGGGACAGTGGCCTCTGGGGACAGGACAGAGTGACCTCTGGGGACAGGACAGAGTGTCCTCTGGGGTCAGGACAGAGTGACCTCTGGGGACAGGACGGAGTGTCCTCTGGGTAGAGGACACAATGACCTCTGGGGACAGGACAGAGTGTCCTCTGGGGACAGGACAGTGTCCCCTGGGGACAGGACAGAGTGTCCTCTGGGTAGAGGACACAATGACCTCTGGGGACAGGACAGAGTGTCCCCTGGGGACAGGACAGAGTGTCCTCTGGGGACAGGACAGTGTCCCCTGGGGACAGGACGGAGTGTCCTCTGGGGACAGGACAGTGTCCTCTGGGTAGAGGACACAATGACCTCTGGGGACAGGACACAGTGTCCTCTGGGGTCAGGACACAATAATCTCTGGGGACAGGACAGTGTCCTCTGGGGACAGGCCAAGCCAAGCAAAATTAAAGCTTAGGTGTGTGAGGTAAAACTTTAGTACATTTTGTATCTCCAGCTCTCTGTGAAAGCAGGAAGAGTTTATTCCTGAGGGTGTTTCTGTGGGTTTGGGGCACAGTTTCCTTCCTCCCAGCTCTCAGGAGCTCCCACTCTTGTCTCTGGTGGCTCCTGTTTGCAGCTGAGAGTCTCTCCTCATTTAATAATTGGTATTTATGGTTATTTAGTGTTGCCAGGACTCACTGAGTGGAGAAAGAAACACTATTCTATTACCTTTATCCTCTTATCCTGCTGTTCCCTTCCAGAGTTAACCAGAGGAGGGATTTCAATTTGCTGCTTTGCACTACATGGTTTGAAGTAATAATGGAGGAACACAAAAGATTCTTTAACAACTGCACACACTTCACTGTATTTATACACCATTAATCCAGAGGAAAAGCTAAAGAAATGAGCCACATCTGAGAGGATGCTTAAAAAAGCACATACAACTGTGGCTTGAAACACCAGGAGCCTGAAAATAGAGAATTTTGATCTTTAATAATTAAACCAAAGCTGACACCATTTTTTGTGGTGTTGTTTGTTTTTTAATAACAGATGGCTGCAGATTTTGATGGCATTTGTCAAGTGCAGTGATAGCAGGGCTGGCAGTGCCATGGACATACTGTCTGACTTAATAGGAGAGGAAAGGTAATTTAAATTTCTCCTTCTTTTTTATAAAGTTGTACTTTGAGATGTACTAATGAGCCAGTGCCAGAGCCAGTTGGCCCTTGCTGTGAGGATACATTTCTGGTTGATATTTATTATCTTCCTGTTGCTCTTGTGTTGCCTTTATCTGTGATTTTTGTTCTAAAGCTCTAAGTGTTTCTCTGTCCCAACAGGTTCAAAGCCCAGTGCCAGGTCCTGCTTTCCACAGGTGTTTTGCCTTTATTCACCCAGTTGCTGGTATGAAAGTTCCCTTTCTCTGTTTCTGGTTTACTTTTGTGTAACTTGTCCTGTGTTTGCTCAGCCTGGGGTGGAACTACAGCAATTACTGGGTCTGTATTTCTATAGGTGTAAAAAATCCAGTTTTGTGACCCACTTTGCTCAGGAAAATGTTCTTCTTCTCCAGTACCTCATCCTCCACACCCCTGGTTTAATATCCAGTAAAAGCTCTGGACTTGGTTGCAGATTCCCACTGGGAATGTGTCAGGCCAGGATTTCAGCTTTTTAATGTGACTTTAATCCACTGTCACCAACTGGCTTGGATGTGACTTTTTCCCTACCTTAGATGGGGATATTTTTCTGTTTCTTTCTGCCCTGAGAGATCAGGGTGAGAAGATGACCTCATGTCCCAAGGTAAAGATGTTTAGTGGTTCAGATCCCTTTCCTGAGTACCCTTTATTTAAACAGCAAACTTCAAATATATTGGTACAGATATTCCCCCCCTGTCCTGAGGAAGAGGGAAGGGGATGGGGAGGCTGGTTGTGTTGCAGAATGGCAGATGCAGCTGGGAAATAAAATACTTCCACTTCTCCAAAAGGGCACCAAGACAATAATTACAGAAATTGTCCATTGTTTGATGTTCCTTCTTTTTGAACATTCCTGACTGGAATTACAGCTGTGCTGGAAGTGGCTGTAGGAAATGTTCACAGCCTGAGGTTTGGGAACACAGAATCCAGTGATCCCTTTTTCCCCAGGACTCCTGAGGCACCTTCAGGAGGTTCATTGTGAAAATGAGGGTAATCTGAAGACTTGGCAGTTGGGATGTAAGAGACTCTGGACCCACATTTCCCATCATCAGAGGGACAGGAGCACATCTTTGTGGTTTCTTTGTCATTTGTTCTGAGTTTTCCTTTCCACTCTTGTCTTTCCAGACCTCTGCCAGGCTGGTGAACCAGGCAGCCCTGGCTCGTGCCATTGGCACCATGGGCAGCCTGTGTGCAGAGCCAGGGGCTCGAGGGAGGATGGCAGAGAGCAGGGAGTGCTGGCAGGCCTGCCTGGAGCTGCTGGTAAAGGGGCTGAGGGGTGTTGTCAGCCCTGTGTGCTGTGCCAGTGTCTGTTTGTCTGTCTGCCCTCAGAGCTTTGAACCTTTGGCTGAGACCTTTCACCTCTGGAGGTCTCAGAGCAGCTCCTTATTCTCAGGACTTGGGGGTCCATGGGTGGGTGGAGGAGAGTGAGTGACCCATAAAAATTGTCCCTTTCAGGGTGAGGTTGTGGTTTGAACTCAGTCCTCAGAAACTACAGAATTCAGAGAGTGGGATCTTGTTATCATAGTATTATTTAAGTTGGAAAAGACCTTTGAGATCATCGAGTCCAACTGTTAACCCAGCACTGCCAAGTCCACCACTAAACCCTTTTCCCAAGTGCCCCATCCACACATCTTTCCCTGAGCAGCCTGTTCCAATACTTGACAAACCTTTCAGGGAAAATATTTTCCTAATATCTGCCCAACCATCAGAAATTTGGAGGGGGCAGCTTTGGGTACCAGAGAGAAACAAACACCAGAACAAACCCCTATTGAAAAGGCATCACTAGCTCTGATTCTCACAGGACTTTTATCTTCCTTCCAAGTCCATTGGGCACCAGGGGACACTGATGCTCCCACAGGGGATTGAGAAAGCCTATTCTGACCCTCTGAACTTATTGCTGTCCTTCTTCTCTTTGCCCACAGGATGAAGGCCTGGATGGCAGCACACCCAGCTACCAGGAGTGTGTGTTTGCAGTGCTGGGGCTGATGATGAACCTGCTGCTTGAATCCAATGGGATCATCCAGGTAGACAAGAACTGGAATTAAAAAAAAAGGTGCTGTTTCAGGTTATTATGAAGAGTAACTGACAATTTAAGTCAGTAAAAAGGTGGAGAAAATGTTGTCTCCACCAGTTTTTTTATATACAGTTAAGAGAAAAAAAACCAGTTTAAGTGCACGTAGTGTCTTCCCATAGTGGTATAAATGGTTGGTTTGGAGTCACTCTCCAGCTGGGTGATATTCTGAGCCACTGGGCATGTTTCAGAATCATCCAAAACTCAGAATTCCCTCAAGAGGGAAGAATTTCATAAGTTCACCAACTCATTGGGAGGGGTTCTTTGGTGTGGAGAACTTTGTCTGAGCCCCCATTTCTGCTCTAACCCTTCCCAGCAAGTGACTTTTCCCTTTGTTGTTCCAGCACTTTGCTGTGGACATCAGTGGCAGGTGCCTGGCTCTGCTCAGCCACCAGGATGGGAGGATTGTCACAGTAAGTCAACAACTTGACTTGGTTTTAGCTGACCTGACACATCAGAGCAAACTTCTGCCTTGTACAAAAAAAGCCACATCTTAAAGATGTTCTTAATTAGATTCTCTAAGTCTGTGATTCTCCTAATTTCTGTAAGTTTCTTCTTTTAACACTTAGTTTACTTTGGGGTTTTTTTCTGCCAAACAAAATAATTTGAAGTTTCCTGAACAAATAAACATCTCCTTTTCCTTCCCCTCTCTGTTTTCCCCAACTCAGAGAGCCACTGGGGTGCTGAGCCGTGTCCTGGCAGCATCTTCCTCAGCAGTGGAACAAGCAGTGAGAGCAGGAGTGGTGAAGAAAATGATCAAATTCTTGAAAGTCAGTTAAACCCCCTTTATTTCTGCTCATATTTTCCCTTAAACAAACCACAGGTGCCCCTGTGTTTGGGCTCCCTTCCCTGGGAGGAGGAGGATGTGTTTGCATCCCTGTTGCCCACTGTGCCAGGGTTGCCAAGTTTAATTTTAAGGGAGTTTTTTTTTTTTTGCTGGGTGTGTCTGGATGTGTCTGAGGTGGATTTTGCACATTTTCTATGATGCAGATCAAGTGAATTTAGAA
Source organism: Sakesphorus luctuosus (assembly GCA_013396695.1). Classification (NCBI taxonomy): domain Eukaryota; kingdom Metazoa; phylum Chordata; class Aves; order Passeriformes; family Thamnophilidae; genus Sakesphorus; species Sakesphorus luctuosus. The sequence goes on from VWZD01002476.1 coordinate 75,063, forward strand.
AAACTCCATGGCCCTAAGCTTGGCTCTGGTTTCTAGAAAATACCAGAACTGAGGGTTTCAAAAGAATTGGGCTCCAGAGATTCAGGGGGGTTTGCTTGTTCATTGCTGGCAGGAAATCAGTGGGGTTTGTGTGATTCTCAGCCTGTGTTCACCTCTAAAGGTTTTCGTTTGGTATTTGGGCCCAGGCAGGGGGAATATCTGAGTATCTCCATGCTGAGCCCTTGAGAGGGTGGGTATGAACTGTTTGTTGATGTGCTTTAACCCCATTAGGCTGGGGGGCAGCTCACAGCCAGGTATGGCACCAAGACCCTTGGCATCTGCACCAAGAGCAACAGGCAGGCTCAGGAGGACCTGGTGAAGGCAGATAAGGGTGAGTGACAACTCCACTAATTAATTAGAGGCTGAATGCAGAGCTGGAACCTCACCCATTTCCCTCCTTTCCCTCCAGAATGGAACTGAACTCTAGGTTTTACTCTTGCAAGAATTCAGCCACATTTTCTGAGTTTACCTCCTGAAATAGTGTCTGATGAGCCTTGGCTCTGTGTGTGGGTGGGAATGGGCACATCAGGTAATGAGCCTGATTTAGAGAAACTGCTCTTTACTTCAGCTTGATAGGCTCTGTCAGGGCCACAAGTGTTTGTATTTTGAAAAAAGTGCTTGTAAACTGTAACTGAATTGGGTTGTATTTCATGAAGTTAGTGGCTAAAATAAGAAACTCTTGATTCCCAGAGGTTGAGGGTATTTTATAGTGTCCTTCATGGGGATATTTGCCCTGCTATTAAACCAAAATGGATATAGAGACAGAGTGATGATACCAGGCCAGGTGGCAGGGTGGTTTCGAGCATATTTGCTCTAGTCATGTGGTGTAACACTGCTTAGATTGCTTTAAAATCCTGCTTCAATTAATGCTAATGTAACTACAACAGAGAATACTTAAATTTTCTCTAAATGGTTGAACCTGTCAAGGAGCTGTCAGTGTGTGTAGTTCAACTTGAACCCCAAGGGTTTCCACTCACTAAAAGCCTCTCAGAGCATCATCTTCCCTTTGTACAGCCCAGATGAGTTTCACTGTCAAATTAGCAGGAACACTTCACTCTCATTCTTCCCACTAAAGCTCTGGGTGTTAATCCTGGGAGAAGTCACTATTTCTTATTTTTGGCAGCTCTGTTGGCCAACCCAGACATTGGAATCAATCCCATGACATTAAATTGTATTTCTGGGCCACTTCATTCAGCTTCTGCCCCAGCCCCTGCTGCTGTGTGGAGCAGCAATGTCTTTTCAGGAGCTATTGCTGCAGCATCAAAGGTGGGATGGGATCTGGAAGAAGGACCATGGGGAAAAAACCGAGGCAGATTTATGTAAATCTCCAAGGAAACTTCATGGCTATGTTTTATGTAGACAGTGGTCTAAATGTTTCTAGACCCTGTGGCTTGAGGTGTCGCTGCTGCTTCCAGATGTTACAGCTGAAGGGAAGTTGTGGCCAGGTGGGGGTTGGTCTCTTCTCCCAGGCACTCAGCAATAGGACAAGGGGGCACGGGGGGCTCAAGCTCTGCCAGGGCAAATTGAAGTTGGAGAGCAGAAAAAACTTCTTTGCAGAGAGAGTGCTGAGGGATTGGAATGGGCTGCCCAGAGAGGGGGTGGATTCCCCATCCCTGGAGGTTTTTCAGCTGAGCTTGGCCGTGGCACTGAGTGCCATGATGTGGTAAAGGGACTGGAGTTGGCCCAAGGGTTGGACTTGATGATCTGGGAGGTCTTTTCCAACCCAATCCATTCTGTGATTCTATGGATGTGGCACTGAGTGAGAATCCACCACGTCTTGATCCAACCCTACTGTGATCACCAGCCCAGGGCACTGCGTGCCCTGGGCTGGTGATCACAGTGGGATTGGATCAAGGGTTGGACTGGATGATCTCGGAGGTCTTTTCCAACCCAATCTGTTCTATGATTCAATGAACTCTGCCAACAGGACAGAACATGCTCCGCTGTGCAGTGGCTTCCAGAGGTGGAGGAGCTGAGCTGCCCTGTGGCAGCTGAGGACACACCGAAGGCTTTTTAGGGTCCTTTTTGCAGCTGTTCTTTGCACCACAGCATTTCTGCCTTCAGCCATTGAACTTGGCTCTCCAGGTGCCCTGTGCCTGCCATGCCAGGAGGGTGGAATGAGAGGGCACTGGGAGCTGCAAAGGTGGCACCTCCAGTTCCAGCTGCTTTCCTTTGTGAGGAAACACCTGGGCAGAGGAAGCTGAGGCAGCATCCTAAGCCTGCCCATGACATTCCCTTGCTCCCTCAAGTTTTCTAGAAAGATGCGTGACACAAACCTCAGCCCCTGGGGGTTCCTGGAGGGCAGGAGGGAATACCACCCAGTGCTCCTTGGGCAGCTCTGAGTGTTCTCTGCTCAACCACCCTCTCCCCTCCCAGGGTTTGCTGTTCTGCTGCGGCTCCTGCAGTCAGAGGAGGAGATGGTCGTGGGCAATGCTGCCTTCTGCCTCAGCCAGTGCCTGGGGGTTCCTGGAGCAGGGACAGCCCTGCTGGGCTCCAACGTGGTGCAGCTGCTGCTGAGCCTGGCTGGGGGCGACGCTGCCAGGCCCTGTGTGCAGGAGAACGCGGCCATCGCCCTGGGGAAACTCTGCGTGGCCGAGCCCAGGTACTGCCCAAACCCCCCTGGGCTACCCCACTTGGGTGGTGTGGGATGGGAATCCCTGAAAAGCCAAGCTGTGTGAGTCAATTATATCCACAGAGCAAGTGGGTGATTAATTACAGATGATTCATTTATGTAAATACGTTTTTTCCAACTGGAATTCCCACTGGTGGTGCTCTCCCCAAACTCCTGCTCTGGGGCTCCTGGGGGTTAGTTCTCTGTCCTCATGTGCTTCAAGGAGTTCATTTGGCTGTGCTGGAAGAACAGGAGGAGTGATAGAAATCTGTAGATGTCAGAGCAATGATGAGAGCAAAGTAAAAGTCTAAATGTCAGCAAGGAGTGTGCCAGGAAGGTGCCAGGCTCAGAGCTGGGGCTTGGCCTCACTCCAGGCAGAGGAGCTGAGTTCAGCCTCTCCTCTGCATCCTGAACCACTGCAGAAAGTGAGGGACAATGCTGAGGTCCCCAAAGTTCCCTGCCTTGCTCCTCCTGGAGATCCCAAATGAGCAGTGAAGTATCTGCTGTGAGATTTGTGTGACACACCAGAGGTATAAAAGGGACACACCTTCTGTTCTTAGTTTTGTTCATCTGAAATGCCATCTATGTGAAGAATTGGTATTATTGGTATTATTTATTTACCTTTCTGAGGGGAATAGTAATATAGAAACTCTGTTTCTTGTGCTGTTTTAGGAGGAATTTATTGAGTATGGCAATAAACATCCTTGCAAGGTTGGGCAGGGCTATGGCAGAGCAGTGAAAGCTTCAAACTTCCCTTGCTGGACCCCAGGCATTTCCCCAGCAACCTTTGTGTTGTCTTTTCAGGCACATTCATCAGCTGAGGAAACTCAATGGCTTGGCCATCCTGAACTCCTCTATGAAATATGTGCACAGCTGAACCCTTCAAGAGACCTTCCAAATGTGCTCTTAGTATCACTTTTTGTTGAGTGTTCTGTTCTTTAATAAAACTTACTCAAAGCACATCAGCTTTTTAGTCCCTTTTTGAGGTGTCTGTGGTCCTACTTAGAAGCCAGTGAAACAGTGTCAGTATCAGGAGAAAGAAGTTAGTTTATTATCTGGCTACCAACTGAGATAACAGTTTGCATTAAGCTGTCTTTGCTTTAGTGAGTGACATAAATTTAACAAATGGCTATAAATGGGTTTTTTTGGCCTTGGTTTTGATCACAGGAAACAAAAGAATATATTCCATGTATATGAAGAAGCACAGGCCAGTCATGTTTGGCTTTAAAATGGCTCTTCAGCTTCGCTCCATGACACCTGTGGGTGTCTATTCTGGGTGCAATCTTGTCCCTTCAGAACAGTGGCTGACAAATTATATATCATCTCCTTTTCAAAATAGCAGCTGAATCATCTTCCCACTCGAGGAGAAGGAAATTCTCTTGCACCTGGTTTTATTCCCCTCGCAGTGAAAAGCATATAATTGATAATCTCAATTTAATAATCTTTTTTTTTAAGATCCTACCATTAAGCTACACCCTGCCTAGACAAATATGTAACAAACGCTGTGAGGGCTCAGTGCAGATATGCACAACCACCAAGGCTTCTTGGGAGTGTTCAGTGCCTTGGATCAGGTGCCAACTGGCTCTGTGCAGGTCTGGGGGATTGGCAGTGACTGCAGTGAGGGCCCTGTGTGTCAGGTGCTGCCCCAGTGCCCGAAGTCAGGTGAATTTGCTCTCCCACACAACTTTCAGAGTGGGACAAAGCTGAGGTGACCTGCCCTTGTGTCCCACCTGGGGGTGAGTGGTGCTCTGGGACTGTCTGTCAGCAGCAGGGTTGTGTTCCCCTCAGCCTGCTCTGCAGTTTGGGGAGGATGGACAGTGGTTCATTGTTGTCTCCTGCCACAGCACTCCCCTCTCCTCGCTGTGTCCCTCAGAGCTGTCATTCTGCTGCTTATCTGACTGGTGCTCGTGGTTCTACTGCACTCCCAGCAGCCAGGGCTGTGGGAGGGTGTTCTCTGCTGTCCCCTCAGCCTGTCTGCAGGACTTTGGCTCATTGTGTGTGTGTTTGTTCAGGTGCCTGGCACCAAGAGATCCCTGCTGAGTCCTGCTTGTATCTTCAGGTGAAGATTTGCAAGGACTCTGGGCCTTTTTGGCTAAAGAAAAGGGTAATAGCTGTGACTTAGCCCCAAAAGCCTCTGCTCTCTTTGGCTGTTATGAAAGTTTAAATTCTGGGCTTGTTCTTTCCCTGTGGGTCTCATTTCCCTCTGCCTAAAATGTCAGGTCAGGCTGCTCTGAGCCAGCTGGGGTTGGTTCCTGTCACCTCCTCGATGTGTGGTGGCTTTTCTCTGTCTCTCTTGAGTTGAGAACACACTTGGCCAATGTTTGCAGACCTGGGGAAGGAAGGATCCAGCAGCTGGAGCCTCACCCTGCCTGGAGGGTCACAGGGAGACAACATCCATCTCCTGGGCTCACAGAGCCAAACACCTCCGTGAGTGAAGTGTCTGATCTGGGATCCAGGCTGATCCCTGTGTGTGTTTGTGTCAGCGCAACTTGGCAAAACCTTCTGGCCCTTACTGGGAAGAATTAGAATTACAGAATAGATGGGTTAGAAGGGACCTACAGCATTATCCAGTCCAAGTGCCAACCTCAGGGCTAAGCCACAGTCAGTGTGGTGTTGAGGGCTTTGTTCAAATGCCTCTCACACTCTGACAGTCTGGGGCCTGGACCACCTCTCCTGGAAGCCTCTTGGTCAAGAAATTCTTCCTCACATCCAGTCTGAGCCACCCCTGATGTAGCTTTGAGCCATTCCCAAGTGTCCTGGCACCAGATCCCAGGAGAAGAGCTCCGCACCTCCCCTTCCATCCCCTCCATATCTCCATCCCCTCCTCAGGAAGCTGCAGAGAGCCAGGTCACCCCTCAGCCTCCTTTTCTCCAAGCTGGACAAACCCAAAGCCCTCAGCCTCCCAGGAGGTGCCTTCCAGCCCTGCACCAGCTCTGTTGTCCTCCCCTGGATGCATCCAGCACCTTTCCATCCTTCCCAAGTAGCATTTTAACTCTTTCCCCAGGGCTAGAGCTGCCTTGCACAAGCAGCCCCTCCTGTTTACAGTCACTTTTTCCATCTTTGGATGGCAAGCACACAGGAACACACACTCTTCTTTTGTTCAAAATCAATTGATTCCAATTGGTGCAGGATTTTTTTTTGGAACAGGTTATTGGTTGCTGTCTGGCCTAAGCTCTTATAAAGTAACCCAATACTCTGCCCTTCCAGAGCAAGCAGCAGCTGCCCATTGCTGAGAGGCAGCAGTGACTCCTCAGGGAGCTGCTTCCTGTTGGGATAGATTTTGTTGGGATGACTCAGGAGCTGCTTCACGAGATGCAGGAAAAGCTCCCCATCTTTCTCCTGTTTGCAGCTGGACTGTGTGGTGAGTGATGTGTTTTGTTCTGATCTCAATTGCTGGTTTTCTGCCTCTTTTCCTCTGTTACCAGCAAGCACAGAAATGATGCTCAATATTGTGCCAACTCTGGGATGAAGGAGCAGCTTCTCTCTGTTTGTGCAGCTCAAGATTTGGGTTGAATGGTTTCAGTTGGGGGGGGTGGCAAAGAATTCCCCAGCTAATTAATAATTTTATTCTCTTTGTGGGTTTTGCTCTGTTCCTTTAAATTACCTTGTTCCCCTGCAAGGTGTGTGTGTGTATATTTACAGCACTTCAGTTCTGCAAGACCTCAGTTCACTAATGGCTTGACTTTATAGATTATTGTGTTGCTCTGCTGAGCTGGGGTCAAACCATGGGAGTGTCAGTTATTTGTACAAAACCACAGTTCAAAATGTTTTATAGATTTGACATACCAATCTCTATCATCTGTTGACTTCCATGCCTTTTTTAGCAATAAATCAGCTTTTTGGGGTCCCTGGCATCAGCTTCCCCTGCTCACTGCTGGCTGAAAGTGCTGCTGGTTCTCCAAATGCCCAGAGAGACATTGGCATCTCTCCTCCAGGCTCTACACCTGGATGCCAACCCCAGGGATTTAATCTGAAGTGAAACTGCTAAACCTCTGTTTGCCTTTGTCAAAACCCCACAATTTAAATGCATAACACTCACATGCAGAATCACTTTATAGCTTTTGGATCAGTCTGTTTTCTGGCAGGTGCTTAAGGGAAAATGCTTAAAGTTTTTGGAGAGGAAAGTACAATGATACTTTAATCGATGGTTTGGAAAGTATACCTGGCAATGTCAAACCTTCTGATGTGAAGACAAAAAAGTAAAATGTGTGGATAAAAAAAAATAACTTTTTAAGCCAGGAGTCTGCCTTTTTAAATGACAAAGTGTCTGCTTTTGATTGGAGAAGTTAAAGTTGCTGTGTTCTGTTTGTGGCAAAAGAACCAGCTTTGTCCTGCTGCTCACCCAGTGTGGATCAGGAAACTCCTCCCAGGCCTGGGATTTTGGGGTAGGAAGAGGAGCAAAGGAGAGCCAGGGGAGTGAGCTCAGTCAGGTGTGTTTTAGTCTTGCTTTGCTTTGGAGCTCCCAGTGCCCTTGGTCAGCCTGAGGCTTTCCTTCTCCCTGCATCTTCACCTGCCATTGAGATCCTTGTGCAGGGAAGGTGAAGGGTTCCCCTCTGGCTCGTTCGTGCTTTGGGTGCTTCAGATGATGCTGAATGTTGCCAGCAGAGGGTCAGGCTTGGTGTGAGGATGGCAGTGCCAGAGCTGCCCATCCTCCCTGCCCTGTGGTTCTGGGCAGAGGCAGCGACTGCTCAGCTGCTCTGTTGGAAAAAGCTGCAAACTGTGCCAGGTTCTTGTCCCACTGAATGGCCCAAAGGCTTGTTTTCTGTTCTTTAGGAGCCTCCAGGAGTGAACATGATGCCAGTGAAGTGTTGGGCCTGAGCTTTCCTGGAGATGCCCAGCCCAGGGCTGAGATCAGCCCAGTGCCCAGTGAGGGGTTACCTGTCACAGAGGACGACCTGGAGGAGGTGACCTCCCATTTCCAGAGCCCAGCAGCTGATCCCACCAAGGAAACAGCAGCTGCCTCCATGCCTGCTCACAGAGAGAGAGCTGCAAACAGAACAGCTCTGCTGCCTGGAGACTTGGCTGGGAACCTGCAGGTGTCTGAGCCCCTGCACACACAAACTGCAGCTTTGAAACTCCAACATGGACTCACTTTGCCTGGCAAGCCCTTGGGCAGCTTAAGCATTCCTGTCTCCACACAAGGACCACAGGCCACCACACCTCTGGAGCAGCCAGATAGGTCACTCCAAAGGAAACCAGAAGAGACTCCTGGGGCTGGTGCCAGCCCTGCCAGCCCTGGTGCCAGGCTGCCCCAGCCCCTGCCCAGTGTGGGGACACACCAGGACCCTCCTGAGCTCACAGCTGTCCCTTCCCCTTCTGTTCTCCCCAGTGCAGGGACACACCAGGACGCTCCCAAGCTCACAGCTGTCCCTTCCCCTTCTGTCCTCAAGCAGATGGAGGTGACAAGACCTAAAACTTCTCTTCTGACTTCAGCAGTCCATTTCTATCCTCCAGGAAAAGAAGCAGCAGCACCTCCCTTTGCCACTGGAGTCAGGATTGCTCTGGGCAGTGCAGGGCTGGGCTGGGCACCCACAGGAGTCCCTCCCACCAGCAAAAGGCCAAGGGACACAAGCAGAGCAGGTGTGGCACCTGCACACCTGGAGAAGACTGAGGGTATGGATGCTGGAGTTACAACTTCCACAGTCCCACCAAAGCCAGGGGACCTGGGTGGAGTCTATTCCAGAACAACACATGCCAGGGTCATTCAGTTTTCCCCTGGTTTGTCTCTGCAGCAAGAAACAACAGCCAGCAAAGACAGAAATTCAACAGCAGCTGTGACAAATGGCCCTGGACACCCAACCCAGCTGCCTGCTCTGCAGACACTGCCACCAGGCCATGTACATCCTTCACTGTTGATGGAATCCCCAGTTCCCCGTGGCTTAAATCCATCTCCATTCCAAGGGCCCCTCAGCACAACTGGAGGACAGCAGCCCCTGGCTTTGTACAGGGCTCTCAACTGCTCCAAATGTGCTTCCCAGGAAACCAACAGGAGCTCTCAAGAAACCACAGTTGTAGCTCTGCAAAGAGATGCTGATCATGGGATGATGACAAGAAACCCTGGAAAATCTCTATCCCCTGAGAGCCCACAGACTTCTGCTAATCCATCCTCATTAAGCCCAGCAGAGATTACCACTTTAAAACTTTTCCAGACTACTAAAGAACGAAAAGAAGTAACACCTGCACCTTCTCCAGGAATGTCTGCCTTTGGCAATGCAGACCTTCAGCCTTGGGATCCTGTGCATGAAGGGTTTCAGCCACCAGGTGCATCTTTCCCCCCTCATGCTGGATTGCAGCCCATGGGCATCCCCCCCTCTGCTGAGAGAAGACTTCATATACCAACAACTTCATCCACATCCACAGGTTCTGGGGCTCAGGCTCAGGGTGTTTCTGCCCATCCCATGTCTCAGGAAGCCTTTGCTGTGGTGCTGCAGCTGAGCACAGTGGAAGACTCCAGAAGAAAGCAAAGTCTCCCCCAACAGACAGGTGAAACTGGTTCTGCAGCAGCCAGCCCAGTGCCCAGCCCCTCTGCACCCCAAGGCCACAGGAATCAGACAGTTCCCTCTCCCAGTTTGGCCCCTCCAGCCCCCCAGACCCACCACGTTGGCAGCCTGGCAGCTTCTGCTTCAGAAGTGCCCCCACCCCATGCACGGGGAAGCCAATCCAGCCCAGCCACAGCACATCCTGCTCCAGTGGTGCCCAGTGCTCCTGCTGAGGTCCCAGCACACCTGGCACAGGCTCTGGTGCAGCAGTTCAGGATGTCCCTTGATGCAGCCACCAGGAACCTCAGTGCTGGCAGAGGTGACCCCCTGCCCCTGCTGCCACCAGCCCCATACTTGTCCTTTCTGTTTAAGAGCACTAATGGCATGATTTGCCTTCAGCCCATGCAGGAGTCCCCTCTACCCACGAAATTCCCAAATACCAGTGTTGGGGGTCTGGTTTCCATTCAACAAATCCTGGTAGCATCAAATTCCTCAGCGCTGGACCTTGTGAACTTCCAGCATGGGAGTCCTTCTACCTTGGTTCTGGTTAGGCCTGTGTTTCTCCTGCTGCCCACAGACAGGGCAGATTCCCCCTTTCCTCAGGGTGAAGGTGACCACAAAACTGCCCACCTGGTCACAAATGGGGTGACCCCTGAGAGCAGCCATGGGAAAACCAGCTGCTCTTATCCCACTGCTAAATCTGAAACCACTCTGTCCACTGTGGCCAACCAGCAAGCAGAGAGAAGAAAAGCAACTTCTCAGCCCACTAATCCCAATGACACAGCCCTCCTGGGCTTGGTCCAGGCTGCCACCTCAGCAGCAGGTCCTTTGCTGGACCCAGGGATGGGGATGAGCAGCACAGCTCAGGCCCTGCACCTGCCCAAGATGCCAGAGGAGATGCAGATCCCTGCTCCCCATTCCCAGGAGGCCAAGGGCACTGATTTGCTTTTCCTAAGCAGGGTTTTGGCAGAGCCTGGCACCTCCCCAGTGCCACCATCTGTGGTACCCACACAGCAGAGCCCCCGCATTTCCCCCAAGGCTTTTTTCACCACTGAAAACCCACATTCTATAACTCCCTTACTGCCAGCAAAGGGTCTCCACGATTTCCCAGTGCCAGCCCAGCCTCTGCCCACCAGCACAGGGGCTGCAGGTCGAGTTCAGCACCGTGGGCCACTGCAAGCTGCTCCCCATGGCCAAGGCTCAGTGCCCACCCTGAGCTCTGCCCCTGCTCCCTGCAGGGGCTGTTTGGCCTCACACTCAGCTGGAACCACAAAAACACCATTAAAGGTGTTCACAAGCATCAAACCTCTGCAGGCCACACCCCAAAGGCTCCCAAGGACCACCCTGTCACCAGTGGTACCCAGCACATCCTCAGCTTCCTCAGTGCTTCCAGCTGGGAGTGAGCACAGAGGGGCTGCCCTGGGCAGCACAGCTCGTTCAGGAGGAGCCTCTGTGCCTGCTACAGCAGCACAAACCCACATCATTTCTGCACAGCCTGATCTCACCCAACGCTTGGAATTCACTGCCATGGTGCCCAAACCCTTTGTAAGGACAGGCAGACCAACAGCAGCACCAGAGCAGACTCCCTTCCCAACAGAGGGACAAAGGAAAGCAGTGGTGTCTGGGACACTCCTGGCTGCAGTGACCCCTCCAAGGGTGTATTCCGGCCCACCGACACTTGCACCTGCACACATTCCCCTACTGGCAGCCCTGAAACGAGACCAAAGCCACCATGCTCCTGCCAAACTGTTCCCACAGGGCAGTGTGGGGGACATCACAAAGCCAACAGAAACCAGCACAAGCTCAGGAAAAGCAGGAGCTGGTCAATCCTTGGAAGTGAGCGTGTCTCTGCCAGCCACAGCTGGCACAGGGGCACAGCAGCCCCCCACAGCAGCAGCCCCTGGGAGTGGGCTGGTTTTAGCAGCAGCAGAGCCCTCTGTGCCCACAGGACCTGGCACTGCTCAGGAGAGACATCCCAAACCCACCCAGGGCATGCCACAGGCTCCATTAGCACTGCCTGCTCTGTCTGCCCCTCAGGATGGCCACACCACCACTGCCCTCACAAGCAGAAAAGTGCTTCCCCTGCCAACATCAGCCTTCCAACCTGACCCACACTGGGTACTGCCCACGGCTTCCAGAGTGACCCCCTCAGCTGTGGGTCTGGCAGCAGTGGGGAAGGGTGAGGGGGAAGCAAAAGGAGACACAGCCCCCAGCAGCCACCTGCCCACACAGGCACCCATGTCTGCATCACCCAGACACCCTCTGGGTAAGGTGTCCCTGGAGGATGCCATGGGACAGGAGGATGCCATGGGACAGAAGGCTGGTCATTCCAGCCCTGGCAGTGCCGTGAGTGCCACTGGGCCACCTACAACAGCATTTGCTGTCTCTAAGAGGCTGGTGAATCAGGTCACCCATCAGCCAGCTGGCTCCCAGAAAGCAGCTGTCGGTGATGCTGAGCTGAGCAGAGACCCCATCCAGCTCCTTCCCACCCCGGAGAGCCCCTCGGATCCTGCTGGGAGCATGGGGGCACTCACAGCCCAGGGCAGTGCCCTGCTGGGTGTTGCAGCCACTGACTCGTCCGAGAGGCTGCTGTGGCACACAGAGGCAGAGGAGATGGGCAGGACACAGGAGGTGACAGACCTGGTGACTGTTGTGACCCTGCTGGACCCCCAGCCCAGTGCCCCGAGGGATCCACACCAGAGGAGGGGACTGCACTCGGATGTCACCAGCCTGAACGGGTAATTCATTAGCTCTGTGTCCTTTCTGCTGGTGATTTGAACACCAAGGGTTAATATTGACAAGGGCCTGGCAGGAGAGGACACAGGGAATGGCCTTAAACTGAAAGAGAGCAGGTTTAGATGGTATATTAGGACAAAAATCTTCCCTGGGAGGGTGGTGAGACACTGGCACAGATTGGGCAGAGAAGCTTTGGCTGCCCCATCCCTGGAAGTGTTTGGTGTCACTGAGGGATCTCACCTGGTGCTGTTTCACCCCCACCAGCCGATGGAGCCTGGCAGTGCCTCACTTCTTCCTGTTTCCCCTTTCCCACAGCCTGGCAGTGCCTCACTGTTCCCCATTTCCCTCTTTCCCACAGCCTGGCAGTGCTGAGCGATGCCACCTGCGGCTCCGGCAACCACACGGTGCGGCTGAGCCTGATCCCCGCGGGCGATGCCAGCCCTGAGCTCCAGGGCTCTGCAGCATCTTCCCAGGACACCTTCCTGGCCTTGGTGGCCGTGCAGGACAACAGCAGCCACTCCCTGGAGCAGCCCCTGGTGCAGATCCGCTCCTGCTGCGTCACCCCCTCTGCCAGCCCCACGGCCCCGGGCGCCCAGTGCTGCCTGTTCCACAGGTGGGATATGAGCCCCGGGCATGGGATGGGCTGCACCTCACCTGGGACCCTCAGGAAACCCTCTCCTGGATCCTGTGGCTGCAGGAGGAGAAAGCTCCAAGCAGTGACAACTCCCGTTGCTCTGCTCCCTGGGCTGTCTTGTAATTAACACCAAGAGCTTGATAAGGCAAAGAGCCCTCAGGGAAAGAAAAATTCCCTTTGACTCATGTGAATAAACCATCCCAATTCCCCACATGTGCTGGGGCAGGAGGCAGTGCACAGCATCTTCCTGGGATGATGTACATCCTGAGAGCAGAGCAGTGCAGGATGGAAACCAGGCTCCTCCACAGGCTCCCCTTTCTCCATCAGCATTCCTAGACTGTTCTGGCCTCTCCTGACCCCAGGAAAATTGAGAAGATTCATTAGCTGATGTTTGTAAAACCACTGGGGTGTGAGATGTGTGTCAGAAGTGGGTCAGGGAGTGACTGTCACACCGCAGCAGCCATCCTGCTGCTTGTGCCAAATTCAACCTCCAAGGAACAATTCTCTTGCTCTTGGGCTGTGGCCTCCACAGCAGGGCAGGCACAGCCTGCAAAGCTGAATTTGGGGGATTTTTGTTTAATTCTTAGTGTAGATGCAGCTGTGTGGCTTTGAGCTGCTGCAGACCCTGTCAGCAGGTCCTGCCTTTAGTCAGGGAGAGCTGGAATTTGAAAATTCTTGGCATTTGTTCCTGACAGGCTGCCATCTGAGTGCAGGCACATCCAGTTGCTGCAGAGCAGCAGGTCCAGCTCTGCCAGCTTCACCATCCAGCTGTTCCAGATGCTGAACCATTCCGTGGCCTATCTGCACTGTGAGCTGAATGTCTGTCTGCATGGAAAAGCAGGATGTGAGCAGGTAGGTGGGGTGGGTCTGTCCTGGCAGGACTAAGGAAAGATCTGGTGCTTCCAAAGTCACCCCATGCCCTTTGTTCAAGCCTGGATAAGCAGTTAATTTTATTAAATCTAGAAATAGTTGCTAATCCCTAAGGAAAAGGAGTTAGGGAATAGAGATCTACATGTGTGCTGATCCAAGAATTAGCAACTCACCTTTTGGAATGACAACAGAGCTGGAAAAGGTGGGATCTGAGGAGACCTGTGCCTGCTGTGGGCCCCTGGGGCAGGAGATCCTGGTCAGGTGCCACCAACATGCTTTGAGAAGTTTTCCATGTCTTTCCCAGGATTGCTTGGAAAGTGTGGAGCCAATTCTCCAGCCCAGTGACAGGAACAGCTATGGGAACCTGCACAACCTGGTTTCCTTTGGTCCAGTTTGGAGGATGAAGGACAGGTTTCTGTACAAACCTGTGGAAGGTGGGTCTCCTGCTTTATCTTCTGTCTCTTTTGAGAAGGTTTTGTTCAGCTTTTCCTGCTGCAAGAAAAGCAGCAGTTTTAACAACTTTATTGACAACCATCTGGTGTGACTAAATTATATTCCAGCAACTCCTCACCTTTGTTCTGGCCTTCCTGAATCCCAGACATGATGGTTAATCAGCATCAGATCCAAAGGACTTTGAGCCAGGAGACAATCAAAAGCATCCTCTGAAGGAACTGAAACTTTAGGAGGAAAGAGGAGGAAAACGAGGCAGAATGTCCTCTAGCTGTAAAGAATTTTCCTGCATGTTGTGGTATTTTGGTGAAACCTTGACTGAGGATGAGGAATGTCATTGAAACAATTGTGAGAGAGATTTACAGGAAAGATTGACACTGAACATGAACATGAGAGACTTCCTAAATCCATCAGCACCATCTTTAATTTCTTGTGCCTTTAGTTGCTTATGCAAAGAACATTTACTGCTGGCATCTTATGGCAAAGGTCATGTGTTTGAAAAGGCACTGCCCACTCAAACTGATCTCGGGAGAGAAATTTTCATGCCTGCCTGGCATGCTCTGAAGATGGGTGGGAGTTTAACCTTCTCTTTCTCCTCCCTCCCTCTCTTCCCCCTGTTCACTGCTTGATTCCCCCTCTCTGTTTGCAGGTCCTGGCTCTGCCCTGCTGCTGCCCATCCTGCTGGGCTCACTCACTGGCTTTGCTGTCCTGGGCACTGCTTTCATGGGCCTTTGGCTGCACCACAGGCAGAAAACCAAACCCATCTGCTATCCCCACTTTGGAGAAGTCCACGGGCTGTGACCTGGAGTGCATCTGCCTGGTCCTGCAGCTCCCACATCCCCACCGCAGCCACCAGGGGAGCAACAGCTTCTGCTTTGCACACTGTAGTGCTTTTGTAGAGCTTCTGCCGACCCAGGCAGCAAGAGGGATGTCCCTCCTCTGGCCCGGGCACGTCCCTCCTTCCTTCCTTTCCTCTGCACCAGCGAGTCCACAAACTGCAGGGTGGAGAAGGAATTGTAGTGGCCCAGCTGTGAGGGAGAGCAGAGCTTGAACTGCAGCATGTGCAGCATCAGCACAGACTGTGAATGGGGAGAGCAGAGGAAATCAGGGTGCAGAAGAGCAAGGAAAATAAACCATTGTAAACCAGAGCCTGCCAGCAGGGAGAACAGAGGGAAAATGATGATGCTGGGAAGGTGGCAGCTCCCAGAAGCTCCAGAGATCCAGCCCTTTGGCTTTACAGCTTTTCTCATCTCTCAGGAGCCCAGTCCCTTCCTCCTTTTGCTTTACTCATGTTACTGTTTTCTCTAACAAGTTTCCACCCACTGCCCGTTGGTAAATTCCACGTTGTGGGAGAAAGTTAGGAATGCCAAAGGGTTTGTCCTTGAGGCTGAATGTGATAGGACAGAAAAAGAGCTCTGCACAGTCAGCCTCTGGCTCCAGTTTCTTCACTGTTACTGCCAGAATGCAGGTGGGAAAGGGGCCCCTGCCAGAGCAAACACACCCGAGGGGCTCACACTTCCACCTGTGTCAGCCTCCAAGAATTTGGGAATCTCCTCACGAGCCTGGAAGGAGGGAGGGTCAGTTAGACCTGATGGGCTCTGTCACCCCTGCCACCAGCACTGTGCCACCAACACTGGTACCACTGGTAGTGCAGGGAGAGCTGCAGCAGATGCTGATGGAAAACTCCAGCACCAGATTGTTCCTGGAATCTGTTGGGATACACTGGGGAAAGGCATCCATAGCATGGGGGACACAAACAGGTCTTTCCTTTAACAGATTTCCTGGGGGCACTTCAGGGTATTAGGGGTGGTTGGTTGGGGGTCCAGCCCCACATCCCTCTCTCCTGGAGGAACAGAGGCTTCTCCATTCTGTCCACAGCCTCCTGCTGCCTGTGCAGCAGCTGCTGATGGGGAAGAAGGAAGAGGCATCCCTGGTGTGTGGAAGGAGCTGCGAGGCAAGAGAAAGGCACCTCTGGGAAGGGATCTTCCTGTCTTTGGGGCCACAGTGTAGATGATCAGCCTGATTGCCTCACTTGTTTATTTTAATGCCATTAAACTGCCTCTGGAACGTGCCTGAGCTGTTTGCCCAGGACTGAACGCACCTGGAAGGTCTGTGGAGGGAGTGAGGCAGCAGCTGCTGCCGCTCTGGAGCCATGGACTGTGTCCCCCCACTCCCTCACCTTCTCCTCAACTCTCTACAATAAAATTGAGCATTGCAGTGAGTGTGTGTCTTGCCTGTGCCTGAACATCAGGGAGTGGAGCCCCATCACGTGTCCTCAACTCCGAAATTGTGTTGGCAGGTGAGTGCCAGCAGGTGGGAGTGGAGGTGGCCAGGGCAGAACCTGTGCCAGGAGCATCACTCCTGGTGGGCAACTCAAGGAGTGGTGGGGAATTGGTAACAATCACATTCCAATGTGGGGGGTTTTTTCCCCCTAAAAGGCTGCAGAGCCTGGCTGGCTTTGTACCTTTTTCTTCTTTCCCTAAAGCCTTGCAGTGAGTGAGGGGCCACTGCCAGAGCACTTCGTGTAAATGGAACAGGAGAACAGCTCACACTTCCAACCTGGCTCTGTCTCCTTCCAGGAGTTTCTTCAAGATCTGATACAGCTGGAAATTCCAGGTCAAACTCGATGACAATTAGACAACTACCCTGCAGAAACACTAATGATCATTTGTATTGCAGTAGTGCTGAGGAAATCAGCACCACGTTGTATTTGACACTGCTGTACCTGCAGGGAGAGCTAAACCATTACTGAGCTGCATCACGAGCCCCAGCCCAGTGTCAGGAAATCCCTGTTACATTCCTGGGGCTCACATGGGGATGCTGGAACATCCCCAGTATTCTTTATTCCTCCAAACACCCCGTACAGGAACTCAACAGCAGGTTTTATCCCCGAGGGAACTGCTCAGGATCACCACAGTTCTTGTCTTTCTGCTGAAGTGTTTTCTCAGGCTCATGAACTCATGTTCACCACGCTCTGGTTTGTGGTTTTTCTCTGTTCTTTGCCTTTCTGGAGTGTTTTTCACTCCTTTATCCAGCTCACACAGGAGCCCCATGGATTTCTCCTTTCCTTCCCTCACTGTCCCCAGCGTGTGCTGATGTCCCAGGTGAGGAATCCCATCCCCAGAAAGGATTGTTGTTTGCACCATTTTCCATCTTACATTCCCTGAGCATTTGCCCACACACTGCTGGATCCGAGAGCTTTGTGGAAAAAAAATTTCCTGGAATTAAGTCATGCAGCTCCTTTGCATATTGAATGAGAGTAACACTCAGGATCCACCTCCTGGCAGAGGTACCACAGCTCACCTGGGGTGAGTCCCCACCTCCCCAGGCAAGGCAGGAGCAGGAGGAGCTCCTTCCTCCCCTGGGACACCACCCAGGCAGGAGGCAGAGAGCCAGGCTGCCTCTTCTGCCATGGCTTCCGAGAGGGACCGGCACCTGGGCAGCCTGACTGTCTTCAACAAGGAGGATTTTGAGGATGACTGGGTGAAAGTGGCCAGTGGAGGCTTTGGGCACGTGTACCAGGTGAAGCACAAGAGGTGGAGGACAGTTTATGCTGTGAAATGCTCCCCATACCTGCTGCAGGACTCCAGCATGGACAGGTAACCATCTGCTCTGCTCTGGCCCAGCCATCAGAGCTGTCTGTGCTGCTCTGGGGCTAAAACTCTGAAGGAAAGGTGGACTTGGCTGCTTCTCCTTGGGAAGGCAAGTTTTTGGCACCCAGAGGGGGTGGGTGGTCTGGAGTTCTGCCTCTTTTCTGTCTCAGGTGTGGATGTGCAAGGGGGAAAGGAACAAGGTTAATCAGAACAGTTGGTGTTGGAGTTGGAGGCTGAAAGGCACCTGAAATTGGGCACCTGGGTAAGAGCAGCCTGGGTACTGCCTTGCAGCTTTCACTGATGTGTATCTATTAACCTAAATTAGTCATTAAACCCACCAGGGTTAAAGCTGAGGGACACAGAATTTACAGCTGCTTTTGCTGGGCTCACAAAGCTCTGCTCCCTCCCTTGCTGCAGCCTCCAGACCTGCCCTTTCCTCTCACTGGGGCACCTGCACCTTCACTTTGCTTTCTGCTGTCTCTCACCTGCACCTTCACTTTGCTTTCTGCTGTCCCTCACCTGCACCCTCACTTTGCTTTCTGCTGTCTCTCACCTGCACCTTCACTTTGCTTTCTGCTGTCTCTCACCTGCACCTTCACTTTGCTTTCTGCTGTCTCTCACCTGCAGAGACTCTTCTGCTGACCCAGGGCTGGAGATGGAGCAGAGCCAGGTAATCACAACCACTGCTGATGACACTTAAAATACAAGCAGAACTGATGGAAAAACCACTGGATTGGTGAAGCCATTTAATTTAAAATTTTCTTCCATTCAACTTGGAAGGATCCTGCCTGGCTGAAAATCCCACCCTACTACAATTTCTTGTTATTGACAACAATTGTGGTGGTTCCTGAGCAGTGTCTGTCCTCAGTTTGCACTGCTTGTGCTCTGCAGATGCTGCACTTGCATTTTGTTCTCCTTTGGGTTAAAAAAAAAAAAAAAAGAAAGTCAAATGAATCAGTTTGGCCTCTGCATTTATCAAGTTTAGTAAAATGCCTGGAATTCCTCCATACATTTTGCTGTGGAGAACCTGCTAGAGGAAGTCTGGCAGAAGGATTTGCTCAGCTGAACCACTTCAGATCCATGAGTGGCCTGGCAGAGTGTTGTGGGAAGCTCAGCTTCATTCCCAGGGTGTGCTTTTTAAAGGCAGCCTTGGCCCTTTGGTGCTTGGCTGATCTCAGAGCGCTCGGGGCACGAGAACTCGTTGGGCAGGTTGGGAAGAGCAAAGCTTCAGTGGAACAGGTCTGCCTTCAGTGGAACAGGTCTGCCTTCAGTGGAACAGGTCTGCCAGAGCTGGCAGTGAGAAATAGGAGTGTCTGGACTCCCTCTGGGATCAGATTCACCGTGCTCAGGGACAGGAGGCTGCAGGCAGAGGTGGAGGCACAGCTATGGCCAAGGCATGGCCTGGGGACACCGCGGTTCACAGAGCTCTGCCTGCTCCTGATATCGTGAAACATTCCTTGGGAATTCCATAGAATCCCTGAATGGTTTGGGTTGGAAGGGGCCTTAAAGATCATCCAGTTCCATCCCCTGATGTGGCTGCATTATCATCAATTCAAGGGGCAAATGAAGATGAATCTGTTTGGGGTATGCAGGGCTGGATATGACTGAGCCACTGCACTTACTGAGCCTGTGAATCAACTGATATAATTCCTTGGTTCCACTTTCTGTTTAAATTTGAATTTTCATTTTCCCAGGACCAGTATGAACTGTCTAATGGAGGAGGCAACCAAAATGGAGAAAATCAAATTCCAGCACATTGTCACCATCTATGGGGTGTGCAACAGCCCTTTGGGGATAGTGATGGAATACATGGCCAGAGGGTCCTTGGAGAAAATCCTTCCCACTCACAAAATGTCATGGCAGCTCAAATTCCGAGTTATCCACGAGATGGGCTTGGCTATGAATTTCTTGCATAGCATGACACCTCCTCTGCTGCACTTGGATCTCAAACCAGGGAACATTCTCCTGGATGGGAATATGCACGTCAAGGTAAGACCTGAGTGCTGTGTTTGAAGGGACAGGGTGTTTCTCAAAGAAGGGAAAGGTTATTTTTGCCAAACAAGCCCAAAATCCTGGGATACCAAGTCCTTCAGGAACACCCCATGAAAGATTGACCAGTGGGGCTTATTAGAAGCAACAAATTACATGATAATCTCAAGGTCATACAGGCCAGAACTGGGAATTTAAGGCTGCAGCTGAGGAGGAAAGGCTGCTCTGCTGGCCCCAGTGACAAGGACTGGGTGCAGTTTACCAGGGTTTTATCAAGTCCCAGCTGCTCATGTCCCTGCTCCTGAAGGAAGGGAGATGCCCCAGCCATCGGGAGGAGGGTGAGGTGTGAGCATTACAGGAAAGGCTCTGCTTTGTCCTGCTTGCAGATCTCAGACTTTGGGCTGTCCAAGTGGATGGAGCAATCCAGCCCAATGCAGTACATCGAGAGCTCTGCTTTGAGGGGCACTTTGAGCTACATCCCCCCCGAAATGTTCCTGCAGAACAGCAAACCCCCCGGAATCAAGTATGATGTGTACAGGTAAGGGCTGCCAGAGGGCCCTCGGGGCTGTCACTGAGCTCTTCCACAGAGCAAGAGGGACTGATACTTTGCCTCAAATGGTTTAAATTCTGGTTTATAATGTGGGGAACAGGCTGGGAGTGATGTGGTATCTCAGTGGTGGAGACTGAGAGGGAGGGGGATTTTCTGTGGATAATCATCATCTCTTACCAGCAGCACCCACCCCATGTGAGCTGCTGACTGTATTGCCTCAGGTGCCACCACACCCTGTTTGGTTGCTGGAAGTTATTATAAAAATGAGTCAGATTAGAGCCCAGTACACACGGTGTCTGCTCTTTCATAGCAGTGCCTGCTTAGATTCATTTTGCTTTTAAAACAACCCTAATATTGTTTGTCTGCTTTGGTATTCAGCTTCATTTTGGTCAGTAACAGGTGGAGGAGAGATTTCAACTTGGCTTTTTTCCTTTGGGGCAAAGAGCTTTGCAGCATATTTACACAAGCCACATATAAATGTCTGGAGATTCCTCAGCTCCTTGGCCTCTACACCAAACAGTAACCAAAGGCAAGAAGCCAAGGAGGATTTGCATGGCCATGGGAATTTGCAGTAGTCAAGGGCTCTAAAACCAAATGTGAATAAAGTGAAAAAAAGGCACTGAGAGCCCAAATTTCACAGGAAAGGCTTTAAGTCCTTAATTCCCTACACTGACCCTTTTGCTGAGGCATCAGAGATGTTTGAAACAGAATCATAAGACTTGACCCATTTGGTTTGGGGGGTGAAATCCTTCCCTCCTGAAAACCTTCTTCCCTAATTTTCCCCATTTCTCAAGAAGATAAAAGCCATGAGTGCATTTTCTGTACCCATGGGAGTGCTGGCTCACCATCTCCCCTTGCCCGCAGCTTCGCAATCGTCATCTGGGAGGTGCTGATGCAGAAGAAACCCTATGCAGGTAAATATGAGCCCTTCCTCCATGCTCTGCTCTTGGGAAATGTTCCTTGCAGCTGCCCTCACAGAGGAAAAGCCCAGTGTGTGCTGCTCTTTTGCAGGAGCCAACATGATGGCCATCATAGTCAAGGTGGCCGCGGGCAAGAGGCCGGGGCTGGAGCTCATCAGCGACGACTGGCCTGGGGAGTGCCAGCAGATGGTGGACTTGATGAAGAGGTGCTGGGACCAAGACCCCAAGCAAAGGCCAAGCTTTTCAGGTGGGACTGTGCTGTGGACTGCCCAAAAATCAGCTGCAGGGATTAACAAGTTTGTGTGTAACTTCCCCAGTGACATCTCTGAGACATAACTGCTTGGTGCCAAGCATCCTCTGGGTCCATTTTTCGTTTCTTCCCACATGGAAAACTCATGTCTTGACTGGGATCTGAGCCCCTGGGCAGCCTGCAGAGCTAACAATGTGTGTTGCCCTGGCAGATATCCCTGTGGAGACAGACATGCTGCTGGCACTGATACAGAGCCTGGTGGTGGACCCAGAGAACGAGCGCCTTGTCAGGAAGATGTCCCACAAACCTGCCATCTCTGGGAACCAGCAGGTGAGGAGAACTTCCCTGTGCCACCAGGGAAATTCCACTGAGTCCTCCCCCTGTGCTTGCCACTCCTTAGGAATGTTTTCCTCTCACATGTCTCCTCACTCAGAGGCACTTCAGCACCTTTTTGGTGTGTTTGCACAGGTTGTGTATCTGTGAATCACTTGTGGGGATAAGAAACATGCAAATAAATTTCCAAGCTGGCCAGTGTGTTAAATGATAGTCTGAGAGGAAGAGTCTTCTTTGGGCCTGTTCAGATGAAGGGAGTTAATCATGTTGGGCTCAGTCATTAAAAGAAGCTCAATCAGACCCAGAATCCATGGGGGTTCTGCTCATGGTTCTGGCATTTATGCTTAAATCAGCATTTTTCAGCTCCACAGAACTGGGGATGTTCCAGTTTGAACAACTCTTACAGAAAATAAGAAAAAAAATAGTTTAAAATCCCTGTGTTTCTCTGGCCAAGCTAAAAATCAGGGTTCTGGACAGTGACAGTTTTATCCCAGCTCCTGGAGTGGAACTGGGACTAGAATAGAGAAACAGGAGAGGGGGTTGAGGGTCCATAAAAATGAAGGAAATGACTTTGTGATGCTGCCATGGGCACGTGATGCAGTAAGGAAGCAGAAAATATGTATGTTTGGGAGCAAATGAGTAAGAGGAGGAGCAGCTCATTGATGTCCACAGATCATTTTCAGGCTCCCATATCCCTGTTTGTGTCCTGGTTTGCTCAGCTGAGTTTTGGGTGCAATAACAGGATTGGATAAAAATAATAATACAATGATAATCAACAATAAAAATGATACAACTTGAATGACAATACAAAATTCCAGAGCAGTAGCCAAGAACTGTGTGCAAACATTACATAATGTCATTGAGCAACTTTGTCTTACGACTTTTTCTTCTTCCCTTCCTGAAAACAAGAGTGACAAAGAGGAGTTCACCTTCCCCCGAGACACCAGGAGTGGTGGTGAGTAGGGGACTGGCTTCAAAATTGAAAAATAAAGAATCACACTGTCATAGAATCAACTGGGTTGGAAGAGACCTCTGAGGTCGTCAAGTCCAACCCTTGACCCAAGAAGGGGAAACCTACAAAAATTGTCTTTCATTGTAGGAGGATGTGGCTCGTAAAGTTTTCTGTGTGGATGACATTTTAAGTGAAGGAAAATGAACTCTACAGGAAAGAGCAGATACAGTGCCCATGAGGGAGAGGCCAAAGGTGCCACTGCTCTCTGAGGGACTGCCTAGAGGTGTTCTGGCCTCATTTCATATTCCATATCTCTAAAATGACTTCATTTCATTCTACAAAGAGTCATGTGCTCTCCTTCCCGTTGAGTTATTTCACACGGTTTTACTCTTTTTCTCCTATTTTGTCTCCCTGCCTTTAGAAATGGATAACCAGGAGGTTCCTCTCCCACCTCCCTACAGCGAGGCTGAAAGCCCAGAGGAGCTCCTGTCCGAGGAGATCTGCAGAGTCCACGAGAACGGGCTCACCTTGCTGCACCTCATGGTGATCCAGGGCAACACCGAGAAGGTGAAGTTCCTGCTGAGCTGCAAAGCCAATGTGAACAGCCAGGTGGGCTGTGGCTACACCCCACTGATCATGGCTGTGCAGAAGAGGCTGCCGGAGATCTGCTCCATCCTCATCGAACATGGTGCCAACCCCAACACGCCCGATGAGGATGGTTGGACCCCCCTGCACTTCGCCGCCCAGAACGGGGACGACAGGACTGTGCGGCTCCTGCTGGACCACCAGGCACGAGTGAACGCCCAGGAGCACGATGGGTGGACCCCCCTGCACTTGGCAGCACAGAACAACTTCGAGAACGTGGCCCGGGTGCTGCTGTCCCGCCAGGCTGACTCCAACACGCAGGAGGTGGACGGGAAAACCGCCCTGCACGTGGCAGCTTGCTTCGGCCACGTCAGCCTGGTGAAGCTGCTCGCCAGCCAAGGGGCTGACCTGGAGAAGAAGCAGAAGAACCTCAGGACCCCACTGCACGTGGCTGTGGAGAGGGGCAAGTTCAGGGTGGTGCACTACCTGCTGAAGAACGGGACCTGCGTGAACAGCCTGGACCAGAACCACTACAGCGCCCTGCACCTGGCCGTGGTCAGGGGCAAGTACCTCATCTGCGAGAAGCTCATCAAGCACGGGGCCAACGTGGAGCTGAGGACGGACAAAGGCTGGACCCCCCTGCACTTGGCGTCCTTCAAGGGCCACGTGGAGATCATCCGGCTGCTCCGGCGCAGCCACGCCCGGCTCAGCGCCAAGGGCAGCATGGACTGGACACCCCTGCACTTGGCCACGCGCTACGGCGACGAGCCCGTGGTGTGTGAGCTCCTGAGGGGGGGAGCAGATCCCAACGTCCCCGAGAAGTCAGGCTGGGCCCCCCTGCACTTTGCTGTCCTCAGGGGCTCCTTCCTCACTGTCATCAACCTCCTGGAGTGCAGGGCCGACGTCAACGCCAGCAACAAGGTGGGCTGGACGCCCCTGCACCTGGCCGTGCTCAAGGGCAACATGGCCATCGTCAAGACCCTGATCAAGGCTGGAGCTCTGCTGGACGTGGAGGACATCACTGGCTGCACAGCGCTCCAGCTGGCAATTAGGCACCAGAGAGAGAACATCATTACTCTGCTTGAAGGCAAGGACTCAGGGATGAGTAAAGCAGAGAGCAGGACTGTGCTGAATGATGTGAAGATTTCAAGGCCCAGACTTGTTCCAGCAAGGACAGATTTGTAAATTCATCAGCTCTGGCATTTATGACTTGAGGTTTCCAATGTCAGGTGCTACTCCTTAAAGCACCTTGTCCTGTCACCTGGAGATTACAGGAAAATAATTTCCTTTATGAAATGGAAGTTTCTAAGCATGAACAGCAAAGAGTAAAAGAAAAATGAAGCAGCAGGAGGAAGCTGAGAAGTTATTTTCCAGGGTCTGGCCAAGCTTGTAGAACATTTTCACTTGGTCATGTTGGCTTTAGGCAATGCTTTCCTGTTTAATACTTGCTGTGCAGGGATGGAAAGGGCTGTATGTTCATATGGGCAATGCTGAAGCTGTACACAGCACATATACATGATTTCCACAGCTTTTATTGCTTTTATTCCATGTTTTCCTACAGAGAAAATTGGTGCAAAATGACCCTGGCCCAGGTGGGAATTGAATCGTGAGATTCTCACCTGCTGCTGGAAATAGACCCCAACATTTGGTACAGCAACGTGTCAGATTTCTGACATCTCATTTTTGTAACAAGAATCAAATAAAGCAAGGAAGGGGGGAAAAAATCACTAGTAGAGAGTATTTAAATGGATGCAGCAGAGAGAGAAGAAATTCCAGAATAACTCCAAGCCTTCAGTGCTTTGAAGGGGCTGTTCTGCTGCCAGAGCTTTCCTCACTCATCAGCTGGAGTGGAGGAGAGGAGGGATAATCACATCTTTTTGCATGGAGTTGGTGCCCAAGGAATTGGGAGAATGCTCCTAATCGAAGGCTAAACCCCAAGGGCCCGAGTGTTTGTTCAGTTTTCCTTTTCTTTCCTTAACGTGTGCTCCCAAGGGCTCAAACTTGTGACAGGAACTTCTGGTGTTCATTTTAGTCCCTTTAATCTCCAGGGAGCAGCTGGGGCTGTGGGGGGAGATGAGGCTTGAAGGACTGACTTGCTTTTCCTTCTTCTTGGGAAGTGAAGTTGAAAAGTTTAGGCTGCCAGAACCCCTCATAAATGGTCAGCAGTGACAGGTATTAAATGCCTTGTTATTCAGTAAGGATGGTTTGGGGTTTATTCTTGTTGGTTTTGGCCAGCTCTGAACATCCTGCAGCTGAAATTCAGGCTGTGTGGGGCCTCAGGAGTGTGGACTCAGCTGAGCTTGGCCAAATGTGTGGCTTTGCTGTCAGTGACTCCATCAGGGACAGGTTTCTCAGCTCTCACTTGGTTAAAATGGAAAATGAGGGTGTAAAATGGATTTGTTTGGTCACACAAGGCAGCCAAGACCCTGTTCTGAGCACCTCTAAATTATAACTGTAATAAACCTCCCTCCAGCATGGTTTGTGTGGCTCAGGACACTGGGAATCTCAGGAGCTGATGAATTTTATCCAGTGGTGTCAACTCACTGTAGGAAATGGGCAGGATGGTGGGCCAGGGAATTTGGTGCAATGTCCCATCCAGGTTCTGTTCTCCTGGAACATGGAGAGCTCAGCACGTGTTGCTGGGTAACCACCCCCAAGGACAACCAGGAGGACACTCAGAGTCCTCCCTGGAGGAATAATATCTTGGAATTAAGGCAGGCACAGCAAGCAAATGCTCTCACAAGGACTGTGAGACTGTGCTCCCATCCAGGGAGGATCCTTAAAGGCCACTTCACACCAGAGTGGGATATTTTTCTGGATTCATGGCTGCACTGGGAGCTTTGGTCCGAGGGCTGTTTGATTTACCTGATTTACCTGCCCTTGATGTCCCACAGATGGCAGCTCTGGGCTGTGTCCAAGGAGGAAAGGCCTGGCTGGAAGGAATCCTTTGGATTCTCAGACCTTTGTGTGCAGCTCTTCCCCTCAGTGCAGCTGTTCTGATTCAGCAAATGTCTCTGCTGTTTAATATTATTTGTAATATTTACACAGCGAAAAGAAATCCAATTGCCACATAATTCAGCAGCTCCTTTCTGCCCTCACTCTGACAGAAAAACAAAACTCGGCTCGTATGTCATCGAACGTTCTCTAGAAGAGCTTAATTAAATTTATAATGAAAATAACAGGGGATTAAGAAGACATGAGGGAAATACATTCCCCTTGCAGAGCATTACAGAGGTGATAGAAGCAATTTGCAGAGAAAATTACCTGTTTGCTGCTCAGTTTCTATAGAAATTAAATGAGTCTTTACAAACTCTGGAGAGCTGCATCCCAGCCTCCACTTTGTGACTGTGCAGCTCATTATTTCTAAAATTAATCGTAGCTCTCCATCTCCCCCCACCACCCTTTCCCCCCCCTTGTTCAAACCCATTTCAATCTTTTGCCCCTGCTGATGAATACCCTGATGGTGATATCATGTTTTTGCCAGGGTAGTTCCTGTCAGGAGGGTCTTTGGGGGGAGCAGAGGCAGGACAGGAATTTCCTTTGGGCACTGTTTGGGTTTCACAGAATATATTGGAAGGGACCACAAGGATCACCATGTCCAGCTCTTAATTGAATTGAAAATGATCAAAATTGACAACCCTTATGCCACAAAAATCATGGTTTTGAGGTACCCTGGGGTGGACAGGGTGGTGCTGCTCCCTTGGACAGGGAATTCTGCAGCCTCCTGATGGGATGGCTCTGCAGTTCTGCCCTGGAACAAAACACACAACCAGGAGGACACTTTTTTTCCCACGCGGCTTTACCACTGCCCTTTGCACTGTGTTGGAGGCACCTCTGAAATGAGAATGTTTTGCGTTGGAAGGGACCTTAAAGCTCATCCTGTTCCCTCCCTGATTCCTGTGAGCTCTTCCTGAGCCACCCCACGCTCTGTTACCTCTGATGCCCTCTGGGCACACCAAACCCACTGTCTGCATCCCATTTCCATCACTGCTGGCCAAGACACCCAGGGGGAAATGGCCAGGGAAGGACTTTTAAGATGTTCTTAAGTGTTTTCCACAAATCAATTCGGTAAAGAGGAAATAATAAATCAGCAGAACCAGGGAATGGTCTGAACCACAGCTCACATTTTGACCTGAGGGGGAAAGTTGGGATCCCTGGAAGTGTCCAAGGCCAGGTTGGATGGGGCTTGGAGCAACCTGGGCTGCTGGAAGGTTCTCCATGGCAGGTGGGGAACAGGATGATCTATAAGGTCCTTTCCAACCCAAACCATTCCATGATAAAGAATTTTTCCCTTGAGAAATGTCCAACCTCACTAACAGTGAGTGAGAGGGGGATTTGTCGTATCAGCATTCAAATTTCTGATGTAAAATTTGTTTGAAGAAGAGATGGTTTTGTCATGATCAAAATGTGGATGTTTCAGTGAAAAGCTGAGCTCTTCCGTGGGGAAATGTTCACAGCAAAATTAAATCAGTTTACATCCATGTTTGGCCTTGCTCCTGCAATTTGTTTGTTTAGCAGTGCTGCAATTATGTAGGTATGTGATGAAATTAAAATTAAAATAATCCCACATTTTAGAGGAAAATAGATCTGAATAAATACAGCCTGGGGGGGAAAAAAAAGTTTATTTTTAGCAGAAATGCTTGTTTTTTTCCATAGCCCCTTAGGTGTGGAAAATCAAGATGTTTCTGACAGCAATGATGTGAATGTAGGAGGGAGTGATTTTAATGTAAGAAGAAATAGTGAATTCTATGTGTTTCTTTTTATTCCAAGGAGGTGGTTGTAGGCTCTGTACTGTATCAGACGTCAGTGTGAGACATTCCTGCCTCCCTCCCCAGCCTTTTCAGGGCCTGACACAATTAATCCTGCTCTGGCTGCTCTTTCCAGACTCTCCAGCACTTCCCTGTGTTCCTCCCCAGCTTTAGGGAGGGTTTTAATGCTCTCCCTTTGAACCAAAGCCAGGGATCCCTTCAAAAAGCTGCTCCCCACCCAGTTCTGTCCCTGCTCCACTTCCATCAGTGATGGCAAAAGGGACCTCACTGGGCATCAAGGAGCACTTGCTGTTCTCTCCTACCAGGCTTTTCATCCCCAGCAAGTTTAACATCTTTGGATCCTTTCATCAGCTGCTGCTTTCCTCTCTTCTGGCTCAGGGCACAGCATGAAACCCTTTTCTGCAATTTGCTACTGGCCTCATTCTCTTATTTGGGAAAAAAAAAAAAAAGAAAAAAGAAACCAAACCAACCCCAACCACAACACTGATGGTTTTTAAAGCCTGGCAGTATTTGCAGGGTTAGAGCCCCAGAGTTCAGCATCTTGGGGACAGTCTGGGGAGGAGATCATAGAATCATAGAATTGATTGGGTTGGAAAAGACCTCCCAGATCATCAAGTCCAACCCTTGGGCCAGCTCCAGTCCCTTTACCAGATCATGGCACTCAGTGCCACAGCCAATCTGCATTTAAAAATCTCCAGGGATGGGGAATCCACCCCCTCTCTGGGCAGCCCATTCCAATCCCTCAGCACTCTCTCTGCAAAGAATTTATTTCTGATCCCCAACTTCAATTTCCCCTGNACTCTCTGGTTGTGGTTGTGGAGTCTTGGGGTTCACACTCTCTGGGAATTCAGGGCTCCTCAAACCCTTGGGAAAAGCCTTTTGTGCCCAGAAAGAGAGATTTATATCCCTGCTAGAGGAACAACAGGGAACCTCAGAGGTTCAGAGCCATAAAGCTGCTCCCCAGCAACAGCTGCCTGTGCTGGGGGGGTCAGAGAATCATAAAATCTGACTATAAATAGCATTTTTCTGGCCAGGATTGGTGTTACCCAGAGCAGTGAGGATGAGATTTGTCCTCCACAGAAAACCAGCCCTGGAACACATTGCTCTGACTTTCTCTTCAGAAACAAAACTTGGAGGTCCCTTTCAAGGCCAACAGCTAAAAAGCAAAAAGAAACAAAAACTTAAGAGTTTTGCCTTGCTGGAGTTTAATTAAAGGATGGAAACAATTGCACATAAAAATAAATGAAGCACAACTAGAAGAATACAAAAATGATTGGTTTTGTATTACCCAGGATCATTTTATATTAAACCCTGGACAGGATGCAGGAGCTTTGCCAGAGTTACCCAAAGGAGGTGGAATTTATGGCCATGGCTTACCAGACTGGGGGGTTGGGTCCCAAACCTGCAAATGTGCAACTATTGAATGATTTAATCTATATTTCTGCTGATCCACCAAGGATCAGGGTGAAGAGTTAACTCTGCTTTATCACAGCTCCCTCTGTCCAATGCCATTTATTAAGGGGGACATGAGTGAACTCCTGGAATAAACACCCTCCAGCTTTTTTTGCTCTCTAGAATATAAATACCCTTTATGATATCCTGAGTTGTGTCAGTATAATTCAGTTAACAGAGGCATTTGGGGGATCAGACAACCAACAGCAAACTGTGAGAGATTATCAGTTATTTAAGAAATGCTTCATTTCTGTTTTTAAAATATCTGGTTTGAAAAATGAAAGATCAGGAAGATAAAAGATCAAAATCATCCTATAGAAAACCCACAGAAGGTGCCTGAACTCTCCATCCTGCACAGATGTGGCTCCTGAATAAAAATAAATATATAAATCCCACCGACCTTGCTAGTTAGAAAATATCCCATTAAAGATTCCATCTCCATCTGGAGCAATCACAGAGAGGACGAGCCCAGGGTCAGCAATTAAGGGGTGCACTAATTAGCTGCAATAAAGGAGAAAATGAGCCTTTGTTTGCTGCTGTGGTACAAGGCCATTACTTGGGAAAAAAAAAAACATTATGGGTATTGAGAGGGTTTAGCTATGACAGAATTGAAGTTTGGGGCATTTCTGGCCTCATTCCATGGCACTTTTACTGCTCTTCAGCACAAGTTTATTTCTTAACAAGGCAGAGGAGTGTTCTTAACCACCACCAAGATTTTATTGCTATTCTTTGGACAAACTTTAATGTCTGCTCCAAGCAGGGGGGGAAAATCCTTAGAAGGAGTTCAGGGAATTCATTTTCTCTTTTTGGAAAAGACTTCAGTCTGCCAAAAGGTTTTGCTCAGCCTGACCTGCCTTTATTTTGCTTAAAGAGTTGTCTGAGCCCCCCTGATTCCTCCCAGGAGCCTGAGCAGGTCTGTTTGCTGCCCAGTTTGTGGCTCCTGCTGCTGAGCACGGTCGTGTTTTGTTCCTGGCTCAGCCCTGCAGACTCCAGAGAGTGCAGGAAAATCTCACTGGACATGAACCCACCCGGACACCTTCCAAAAGTAGCAGAGAGAAAATCAACAACCACCACCATGAAAGAAATAGGCAAAACCAGAGAAAAGTGGAATTCACCAAAAAGCTGGGAAACCCTTCCTGTGTTTGTAGGAAGAGGGGGAAATTTCCAATCTACTTTATTATGGCTCAGATTTAAACAGGGATTTGAGACTTTCTGCTCTGCCCTTTAGGACAGGGATGAGCCCCTGGAATGGGGGAACTCTGTCCCACTGCTGGCAGCACTTTGGAGGGGCCAGAGTGTTTGTGCCTGCAGGGTGACAGCTCTGCCCCAGGGCTCTGGGGTTTAATACTTGTTTCCTTGCTGCGTTCAGCCAGGCTGCCTCTGGCAGGGTGAGGAGGAGCATCTCAATCAGTCTCCTTCATGGAGAACTCCCCTCTGCCTTTTTTAATTAAGAACAAGGTAGAATTTACTGGCATTTCCCCTGAATCATGGCCCAGTTGTAGTGTTTCACTCTCTGTAATCTTCCCCAGTGATTCTGGTTTCATCTTTGAAGTGATTTAGGGCTTGTTTATCACAAAGGCAATCAGACATGTCCCTTACAAGACAGGCTGAGAGCTCAGTGGTGCCTTTGATGGGTGGGCTCAGACACAAAGGCAGATCCACAGGTTACCCAGCACTACCTGAGCCCCAGTAAATCACCCTCTGCATAAACTCACCTCATGGCAAGTGCCAGGTAGGCAAGTTAATGTCAACATAACGAAGGAATGTGGCCTGGAGCATCTGCCACCAGCTGAGAACATGCACAAACTCAATTACTGGAGCACAGTAAATTGCAAGCCACAATAATTCAGTTATAAATCTACATCCCCAGGTTAATTTGGTTGTGACTTCTGCATTCAGACTGCAGCCTCCATGTGTTGCAGGAGCTGATTCCCTGTTCTTCTGCTCTTGTGCTGCCATTTCATAGAGTCATAGAATGGATTGGGTTGGAAAAGACCTCCCAGATCATCAGGTCCAACCTTTGGCCCAACTCCAGTCCCTTTACCAGATCATGGCACTCAGTGCCACGGCCAAGCTCAGCTGAAAAACCTCCAGGGATGGGGAATCCACCCCCTCTCTGGGCAGCCCATTCCAATGCCTGAGCACTCTCTCTGCAAAGAAGTTTTTTCTGATATTTATAGCAGAACAGGGTGCAAGGTGGGTGTGCAGTGCTCCAGAGGCAGCAACACCTCTTGTGGTGCCTCTGCCTTCAGCCAACCACTCTAAGGGGCATTGCCAACTCACCAGATGTGGTTGGGGTCAAACCCTCACCTTCTGGCCCATTATCTGGGCTATTCCCTCTCAGTGAGCCCAGCCCAGAGGGAGCCACAAGCTCTTTAAAATCAGCTCTGTGTGTCACTGAATCACCCCTTGCAATGGGCTGGAGCCAGGCCAGACATGGGCACAGAGGGGTGGGTTTAACCCTCTGCCCAGGGCACCTGGCACCACATTTGTGTCACCTTCAGAGCCCCCCTGGCTGTGCCTGCTGTGAGCAGAGCCATCCCCATGCCAAGGCCCTTTACAGGACCCACAGCAGCTGCTTTGCCTTCTTGCTGGGTGTGTTTTTTTCTAGGAAACTTGAAGAATTATGCCAGATCAAAGTCACTGTTATTTTTGACTGAAGCTCCCAGAGGGAGGGAGGTGTTCTGAGAGATGTACATATTTGTTTAGACTGGCACTGACTGTCCATTTCTCCACAGACAAGCTCTCAGCTCATAACCTGTCTTGTTCAATCACATTTTCAGCTCCTGGCTTTTCCTCTGAAGCTTTGTACATTTTCCAGCTGGTGATTTGACAGTGTTCTCTGAACTCACACTCACAAGGGCTGCACAGATTCTCTGCTGTGATTCTGAATCACAGATTCTTGCTGTTTGGAGACCAGATTAGATTTCTGGATAATGTTAATTTGGGCTTTTCTTGCCTTTCCCCACAATGTGAATAAAAAACTCAGCTCGTGGCTGCATTATTAAATAAATATTAGCAATGAGTGTTGTGAAACATTTGATGTAGTTATGAAGTCTGAAGTTATGACCCAATTTTCTCCAAGGAAATGTTTGTAGCCCTTTGCATCTGCTCTGGACACATCTGAAAGGGGTTTGTTTGTAGCTACACCCCAGGTGAATACAGAGATAACCATGAGGATGCTTGAATTCTACTGATTTATTTTTTCTCCATGTTCAGGAGTCACCATTAAAAGCCCACAATATCAGCCATGGGAAAAGGATCTGGACAGTGCCTGGGTCCTCTGTCCTGGCCCCACTGAGGCCACAGGTCCAGGCTGATGTGGCTCCCTGTCCCTGGAACTTGGTTATTTTGCAAAGCTGTGCTCAGGAATTGGCCATCCTGAATATCCTCAAGATATTTCCCATCCCAAGTCTCTCAGGCTCGAGGTGAAAAGGTGCTGTGGCTCCTGTGCCCAGCCCCAGGATGAGCTGGCACATGGCACTGGTTCCAAAAAGGGGCTCAGGGCAGCCCTTCCAGCAGGGATGGGCAGTGCTGGGGAGGGACTAAAGATGCTGCTGAAGGTGTCTCTGCCCAGGGCAGGGACTGGAACCAGATGGGCTTTAAGGTCCCTTCCAACCCAATCATTGTATGAAATGGAAGGGAAGTGATGGAGGGGGCAGGAGGCTCGTGGGGTGGGCACAGGGATGGCTGGAGAGGGAAACCAGCACGTTGCTGCAGGGTCAGGATTTCACAGGTATCTCTCACCACCAAACCCTGGCTCAGACACCACAGCACCCTGCCCTGCTGGGCACCCCAGCCAGAGCTGCTGGGTGTCTCAGGCAGGGCAGGAGGCCTGGGAGGCTGATTTTCCTCTTCTGAGGACACTCTGCATTGAGGTGGCACCAGCTGAGCCCCGCAGTGCCCCTGCAGAGCCTGCTCTCAGCAGCTCTCCTGCCTCTGTGGCTGTTCTGCTTCACCTGCTGCCAATGCACAGGGCACATTCCCCTGTGCCCCGGCAGCTCAGCCCCAGGAGGGGTGGTTTTCACAGAGAACCACCACAAACCTCTGCTCTGCCTCCTTGCTGCCCTCCAGCCAGCCTGGCATGAGCTGGCAGTGATGTCAGCTCCCCTCTCAGCAGAGCCAGGGCTGAGCTGATTACGTGCAGCAGGGAAGCAATGCCAAGCCTGGCTAAATGTGCTCCCTTCCTTTCATTATCCCACTTTTTTTTCCCTGGGCCCAGCATGGCAACTTGGGGATGTAGAATGTTTTTGCTCATTTAAAGGGCCTGGGTTTTGCTTTGCTGCTTTAAGTCTCTTTACAGGCATTTCTAGGTCTGTTAATTATTCATTATACCTTAATTATATTTAGTCCACCATCCATCACTCTTTCTTTGGTGGAGAAAGTTGCTATTTATGAGGCAAAAAGCTCTTTAGGAAGCAGACAGTCTGGTATCGTCAAAGACTTGGGGGAGCAGTTTAGATTATTAAAAGAAGCTTTGATTAAAGAGAGGGAGTTGATTTAACAAGTGTAACTGGTTTTATCTTTTTTTTGTTCTTGTTGTTGTTTTTTGCTGGATGTGCAGAACAAAGCACACCCCTGAACTGTCAGGCCTGCAAGACTCACTGAAATGCCCCAGGAGATGGACAGATCATCCTGTTTTCTCTCTTTTGGGTGGTGTGAAGCGTGTTTTGTAGTCCCCACCTCAGAAGTAAAACCTGGCTGTGAGGGTGCAGTCCTAGCACTGCCTTTGATCCTGCCAGGCTGAGGCCAGACAGGCTGCAAACAACCTGCTGTGTGCCCTGGTTCATCTCAGAGTGCCATTTACTCTGGTGTGTTAGGGAGGGGAGGGGTCCTTTGAGCCCCTAATTTTCCCTCAGTCACGCTGGCATTGAGCTGAATCATCCAGCAAGGAGAATGAAACCTCATTTGAACTCAGCAGCTCTGGAGATTCTGCTTTCTGCATAAACTGAGGACTTCAGGGCAAGGATTATCTTTGCCCTGTGTTGGCTGGAAACAGGGTGACTAAAATCTTTGGTTCATGCCAAGGATCCAAAACACCATTAAACTAAAATTGTAGTTTGTTACTTCTTGGAAATGGATAATTTTCTTTCTTAGGAGTGGGAAGGAATTTCTTTTTTTTTCTTTTTCGTATAAAGAAAATAATCTTTAGACAAAAGTGCTGACTAAGCCTGGCTGAGGTTCACCTGCACAAACATCAAACATTTCAGTGGGGATCTTGGGAAAACAGGACCACAGGAAGTGCAACATGGATATTCCTGAATGCAATAACAAAGTTCTCCAGCACAAATTCAAGTGAAATCCAGAAGGAAAAAGCTCCCTGTGAGTTGGGATAAGACACTGCCCACCTTGGACCTGCACTGCCATGGGCCAGGTGTGACTGAGCAGTGCCAAGCAGCACAGACAGGCAGCTGGTGTGATGCCACAGGTACCAGCAGGGCCCAGCTCCTGGCTGGGCATTTCTCTGCTTTCCATCCATTCCTCCTCCAACCCTCCCCAGCCCACTTTTGTCCCGAAGACAAGAGACAATTTTAAGCTCATTTTCTTTCTGCCTGTGTTTCTCTGCACCTTTCCTTTCCCATGTCTGATCCTTGTAGCTTCAGGCTGGACAAACACTGGAGTTCTTAAAGACAGACTGGGATAAGGGCAGAAAGAGGAAAAATGCAACTTTTCTGAAAAGTAAATGAAAGGAAGACAAGA
Source organism: Sakesphorus luctuosus (assembly GCA_013396695.1). Taxonomy (NCBI): domain Eukaryota; kingdom Metazoa; phylum Chordata; class Aves; order Passeriformes; family Thamnophilidae; genus Sakesphorus; species Sakesphorus luctuosus. The sequence continues at coordinate 109,975 of VWZD01002476.1, forward strand.
TGTCACATGGAGGTGGATTTGCCTGTGTTTGTGCTCTGCAGCATAACCACGTGTCCCTGGGGCCTGAGCCCTCACACTGCTGGTGTTAAACAGAACAAAACAATCAGGTAACGCCAGGGTGGCTTGTGCAAGTCTCTGTTTAATGACAGTGCTGCATGAAGACATGTGTTGGTGTCACACGTACCTGTGATGGGCATTTATACATTCCTGACTCCTCAGGGAGCCGTGTTTGCACTGCAGATTTTCACCACAGAGGTAGTGGCTTTATTTTTCCTGTTTGCCTTTTTTTTTTTCCTTTTTATTTTTATTTTCCAGCAGGATTCAATAAGCTGGTTAGACCTACTGTAGTTCATTTAGTCTTCATCAGGAGGATAAAGAGCACGGTGGAGTGGGAGCAAGCAGGCAAGCAGCAAATACAGTGCAGGCAGAATTCACTGGCTTTTAATTCAAACCTTTTTGGGGGTGCCAAGAGCCCCCCCCGGGTTTCAGCAAGCTGGGAATCACAGGGAGGAAAAGCAGGAACAGGAAGACTCAATAAGCAGAACTAAAGCTTCAGTTACAAGTAATGAATCACAAAATAGGCCCTGAAGTTCTCGAGGAGCAAAGAAGTGAAATCTTCTCATGAATGTGTTTTAAACCAGATCAGTCCCCTGACCATCACCAGCATGTCCTGCCATCAGGAGTCTTTGGGAAAGCAGTGCTTTTGCCAGAGCGGAAGGAACAGTGAGGTCTGTATTTGCCACGTTCACCTCTGTGGGCACGAGGCCTCAGAGTCCTTTGGGATGCAGCTGATTTCTCATCACTCTTTAGAAGCTTCCACAAGCATCTTCCATCCCGACCACGGGCTGGTTGTCCTTGTGCCAGGTGCTGTGCAAGCAGCTGGCAAAGCCTGTCCTTGCTCTTGGCATTGGTTTATTCTTTGTAGAGCCAGAGGTGATGGTGTGTTTGGGTCCACTCTCAAAAAGTTACGAAGGCTCAATGGAAAGTGCTTTAGTTTGTTGGTTGTAAGTGCAGATGGGAAAGGAAAACCTGCACAGAGCTGGACAGACATGGCACTGCCACCATTCCAAGGGCAGTGGGGACAGAGATATTCCCACACCACACCTTGGAGCCTGGAGTGTGAGGAATGAGTGGCTTAGAATGTCATTGCAATGAAGGATGGGCTGCAGGGAATTCCTCATGAATACTTCTAGGAAATGACACCTGGATTTTTGGTCCAAGTTGGCAAACACATGAAGGACATTGGCCCTTTTTCAGCAGCTTTTTTCCCCTCCATGTCGTTTTGGAAGAGTTTTTTGAGTAGTGGTTCAGGTGAGTTGAGCCATAACTGGATTGAGAAACTAAATTTTGGAACAAGGTACACAGTATTGGACATGATCATTTATCCTGGGTTAACACTGAACACAAAGTAAAATTATGGCACAAAGGTAAGACATTTTTCACATTCCTTTTTCTGAGGGCTCACACTGTGTTTTAGTGCAGGGCAAATATCATCTATGGCAACTTCCACATGCTTTAAAGCTTTTTTTTTCCTATATGCATATTATTTTCTATTTTGATTCAGCTCCTCACCTGTTAATTCACCAAGTCAAATGACAACTTTCCGCTTGTAAATATATTAGAAAATTGACCAGCAACTTGTTACTATTTTTCTACCCAAAAACCTACTGGCTTAATGTCATTCTGTGAATTTTCAGCCTGAGATGATTCCCACCACTGAGTGAACCTGCTTGGTTAAATCTGGGGAAAAATGACCAGCCAATGTTTGCTTGAGATCTCCTGAGTGAGTGTTTCCACTTTTTAGCTATGAACAGACCTTGATGAGCCACGTCCAAATGTTATACAAGTTTGGGGGCTAAATATTAAAGCCACTGGATATCAGCCTCTTCCAGGAACACCAGGTTTAGAATGCAAATGTTCTGGATTAAGGTGGGGCTGCTGTTTCAACTTCAGAAAACAGCTGAGATTACGTCTTACAGCTGCTTGACATAATCCCTTCCTGTTACAGAGCTGGAACAGCTCCCACCAGCACAGGGAAATGCTTTGTTGGCAACACAGCAAACCCAGGGAACTAAAGAAACCCTTGGCACTGAACTTTATCTACTCTGAAGCAGAAACTATGTGAATATCCCACAAGCTGCATAGAGAGAAAAGGGACTATATTGCTCTCTGGATTGTGTTTTAGCATCTTCAGAAAACAGCAGGTAGGGAGTCTGCCTCTGCATATGGCTATTGAAATCATCTGCTGCTCCACATCCTACAGGAATTTTGTGCCAGACCTATTTCCATGTCATTTTATTCATCTTGCTATGTTTTATTTACAGAGATATTGCAAAATATATTGTGAACTGAGTACAATTAGTAAGTACAGTGTGGATTTCCCAAGGCCAGATTCAGTGTGGTGGAATTATGCTGTTATGGGTTTTCAATGCTTATAATCCATGGAAAAATAGGTATCAGAGGGCAAGGGATGCTGGGAACATCCAGACCTTTCCAAAGTCCAACTTGGACACAGGAGCTGGTACAGGCAGGGGCTTTCTTGGGGTTTTATTCTGGCTTTTTCCAAAACACAGTTTTATCTCCTTCACTGGTGATTTAAATTAGGCACAATGTTATTCTGCACTCTCTACTGAGAGACTTAGGCAAACCAGACCCGAGGTGGCCCTTGGCTCTGTGGCAGGTGAGGGGAGCCAGACCAAACCTGGCTGACTTGTCCAAGCTCCCACCTGAGGTGGTCAGGGCTGCAGGTGCCTCCCCTGGCACCCTGTCCTGGGGTTCTACATTCACCACGCCACCATTCCTCCCCGGGCTTGGAATCCTGGTGAGAGACTGGAGATGAGATGCTGGTGGGCAGAAATTGTTGCTGATGAGAGATGGGGGTGTCCTGTTTGATGTACACCATGCAAGACAAGCTACCACTTCTTGAGTTTCTCTCTCCATCTCTTGTTTTTGGCTTGGGCTCCTGTTCAGTTCATCCTGTTGATTCATATTTACACCAGACATGAGACTGATGTCCCCTTCCTCATTCTGCCCATGGCTTGTAGGCCCACATTGCTGCAGGGTTGGGTCTGTGGGTGGCAGAACCTTCCTGACCCTCTTGGGGACCTCTTAAAGTTTTGTTTTGTGGTTGTGTTTTTTTTTTCTGAAGGCTTCAGCAGTTTAACACTAGGTAAGTCAGCTCGAGGCGAAGGCAAAGCTGTTGCGTGGAGCTCCTGCAAGCTCTGCCTGTTTCTGGCTCCTGCGGTGAAGCAGAAAAGATGGTCTTGTCTTTGGTGAGAGTTGAGTGCCCCACTGCCACCTCCACGTGGCTCTGTGACTGTCTGTGCCCAATGCCCTCGAGGCTGGGTGGCCACAGGCACCAACCAAGCGACCGTGCCTCGGTTTTCGCTCCCGCTTCAAGCACAGTGTGAGGGTAGCTCTGAAAAGTGCCCTGGTGGGACTGGTGTCCCAAAGGTCACCCCGAGGGATGAGAGAACCTCCCACCTCCGTCCCCAGCGAGGTGTGGGCATGGCACTGCTGTCACACCCGAGGCCTCGTGCCCAGCACACGAGACCCCTCCATGGCTGCCCGTTGTGTGCGTGAATGGCGTCGGTTTCTTTTCTTTTCCCCCTCTCTCCTTAAAAAATGCGGTTGCTTCTTGTTGACTTTTAGCAGTGGAGGATCTTCATGAAAGCCTTGCGAAACTCCACGTTGAAGGTGGTGTAGATAATCGGGTTGACAGCGCTGTTGACATAGCCCAGCCATGTAAAGGCGCTGTACATGGCCGGGGGGATGTTGCAATCGCAGTGCATGTTGAGGATGTGGGTGATGAAGAACGGGAGCCAGCAGATGATGAAAACACCTGGGGGGGGAAAGGAGAGAGACACATTTTGATTGCTGAAAGCTGGACAGATTTCGAGCCTGAGAACAGTAAGGTTCTTTTGGGCTGAGAGGAAAAATATTTCCCTGAGGAATAAGCCTTCTGTTTGCATGTAAAGTCTCAGCCTATGCTTTCTACAGGTACTAAAGAACTTCTCTGCTGGTGTAATTAGAACAGATACACCAGCAACTCTGGCCTTTGGAGTGCCAGCTCCCTGCTGAGCAGTGCTGCCTTTTGTGCTGCACTCAGCTGTGCTTTGGGAGCCCTGGCACCCCACAGATGGGCAGCTTGAGGAGCCCTTTGTATAGCGCTGCCAGCTGCCCATGGCTGGGAACGAGGCACCTCCTATGGGCAGCCTCTTGCCAACATATCAAGGGAAATTATATTTATGGAGACACAGAAAATCGATGCTGGATGTCCAGCCTGGCTGCCCTAGTCCTGGGCAGGGGTTGGATTTGCACAGCAGCACCAGGGCAGCCAGGGCACGCTCTCACCAAGGACGATGGCCAGCATCTGGGTGGCCTTTTTCTCCTTCTGCTGGGACAGTTTCCTCCTGGTCACAGCCTTGAGAAAGTTCCTCGTCTTGCCGTTGGGCAGGGAGTGGATCTCGAAGACCTTGGCTGTGTGGTGTGTCTCTTTGGCGTGTCCATTCTTCTCCACTCTGCCAGGGCTGTTCAGGGATGTCTGCAGGGTAGAGTTGTTGCCTCGATTAGACCCAACTGGCACAACCAGCTGGTGGTTACTTGGTGTTGCGGGTTTGAAGGTGGTTTTCTCAGGGGGGCTGGTGCTGGACACCATCTCCATTTCCATCTCTTCCATGTGACTCTCTGCCTCCTGAACAAGAATCAAATGTCCACAACATGAAGACAGATAAATATACCAAGAGGAGCAAAGAATATTCCTTACAGAGGGAAGCTGGATGATGCTGGAGAAAAGTCAATCCCTCTTCTCCCTCCCTACCTGATGCTCGGAGAAAGGGCTGAGAAATGTTTACAGATAGAGGTATTTTGGGTGGATGGGATTGACAGAACTTCACTGGAGGGTTCTCCTTCGTTGCACAGAGAGGCTCAGAAATGAGAGAGATGCTGTCTCCACTCCCCATGGATTTTATTTAGGTTTTCAGAATGCAAATAAACAAAAATTAAATCAACAAGCAAAACTCAAAACGGCCAATGCAGTTCAAGATTTAAATAACAGAGAGGAGAAGGAAATCAAAGACACAAAATGTTCAAATGCCATGGCTTTTAGAGCTGATCTTTAGGTGAGATTAGTCTGGCTTTTTAAACTCTGTCCTCTTAAACCCCCTGCTTCACTCTAAGGGATGGGAAGAATATTAAAATTGTGAGACTGAATGGTAAGCTTTGTTCTTAGTTTATTTTTCTCCCACCCTGCATAAATTAATTGTGTGTCCTGAGGGGTGAGAGGGGGAAGGCTAAATGCTCTGAAAAGCTACCACTTCTCTTTAACACTCACCACTTTGCGCTTATTAACTTGGAAGCTCCCATTGGACTTCACAATAACTGTGCAGAGCTTGACGTCTTCTGGATGAGTGCATTTGTCCTAAGGGGCAAGCACCAGCTCAGAGGTTACACAGGCACAGAGCAATTGGGAAGGGAAGCTGGTAAGGGAGGCACGTGGAAATACAAACATAGGGCATGAGGCAGGAATTAGTCAGTGTGAGGATGATGGAAAACTACTCTGGAGAAGCAGTGACGGAGGTGACTATCCCTTGGGCTTTTCACCAAAGGAAGGAAGCCTCAAAGATCTGCTGGTGTTTGTCTATCCCTGTCTCCTCTCCTTGGCATGGCAGTGGCCCTGAGGCAGCACAGTTTGGAGGTGGTGCCTCTGGGGCTACACATTCCCCCCGGCTGTTTTGCCTGTGCTGCCAGGGCAGTGTTTTGACTGAGCTGTTTGCCACTCAGCCTGCTCAGCTGGGCTCCACTCACACACATCTCCTGCTTTGAGAGGCTGTTTCCTGCAGGGCTGTGGGTACCACTGATGTGGTTTGCACCCCAACCACACAAACCATTTCCACGGAACCCTGGGGAGACCTTACAGCACCTAAAGGGGAACTACAAGAAAGCTGGAGATGGGCTTTTCACAGGGGAATGGAGTGACAGGACACACGGGAATGGCCTTAAGCCGAAGGAGGGCAGGTTTAGATTAGAGATTAGGAAGGAATTCTTCCCTGTGAGGGTGGGCAGGACCTGGCACAGGTTGCCCAGAGATCCTGTGGCTGCCCCATCCTTGGAAGTGTCCAAGGCAAGGCTGGATGGAGCTCTGAGCAACCTGGTCTAGTGGAAGGTGTCCCTGCCCATGGCACAGGGCTGGAACTACGTGAGCTTTAAAATCCTTTCCAACCCAAACCATTCCTTGGTTCTGTGATTCTTCCCCCAGCAGCAGCACTGACTCAGACAATAGTATAGCCTGTATTTTTGGGTGCCCCAAGCCAAGCTCAGCAGAGCCAGAGGAGGTGCCCTCTGGTTAATGCAGCAGCTCCTAGTGTAGATCTGCTGCTGGAACACCCCCTGAGATCCAGGGTGGCCTGTGAAGCACCTGGGACTCCAGAGCGTGCAGCTGTGACTCCAGAGTGGCACAGGACACAGCACTCCCCTCTGCGCTCCAGCCTTTCACCTACTCCAGCCAGGGACATGTGGAGAGAGAAGAAAGCGCTGTGGGGAGCGGAGCAGGGAGGGGAGAGGATGAGCAGAGGGCTGAGAGCCAGCCAGAGGGGCAGTCACCTTCAGGGGAGCCTGCGTGTCCGAGTCCAGGACGTGGCTGCTGCGCTTGGTGGTGACGCGCTTCCTGCGCCGCCGCAGCACCATGTAGATCTGCACGTACACCAGCAGCGTCACCATGAAGGGCACATAGAAGGACACAATGGAGGAGTACACCACGAAGGCAGGGTTGGCAATGATGCACTCCTTGGCATCTGCAACACAGAGGGTGTCGGGGTCTTGATTGAAGGAAACAATCAAATCCAATAGAATAGAACAAAATCCTTCCTTTCATTCAGCGCTGGGAACATGGGGGATAATTGCACCAAGGACACGTTCAACAAGACTTTTGTGTTTCTGGGTTTATATACTTAAACTGATAACCCCTCCCCAGAGTTAAGCAGCAGATTTAGGGTGACTTTTAACAGCTCCAATGGGCTGCTCTTACCTCTGCAGCTCTATATTTCCTTTTAACCAAACAATGTTACAGCTGGGGGGACACCAGTAGGTGCTGGGGTTCAATAGTTTGGGAGACACCAGTAGGTACTGGGGTTCAATAGCTGGGGCGTGATACAGGGACCCCCTCAAGCAAATGGATTTTATCCCTTCTCCATAAAAATCTTATGATCTTTACTAATTTTAAGTCAAACCTGTACTTAACTTTATATAATCCAATAGAACAGAACAAAATCCTTCCTTTCATTCAGTGCTGGGAACATGGAGGGTAACCCCACCAAAGACATGTTCAACGAGACTTTTGTGTTTCAAGGTTTATATACTTAAACTGATAACCCCTCCCCAGAGTTAAGCAGCAGATTTAGGGTGACTTTTAACAGCTCCAATGGGCTGCTCTTACCTCTGCGGCTCTATATTTCCTTTTAATGTTACAGCTGGGGGGACACCAGTAGGTGCTGGGGTTCAATAGTTTGGGGGACACCAGTGGGTGCTGGGGTTCTATAGCTGGGGGTGCTCCAGGGACCCCCTCAAGCAAATGGATTTTATCCCTTCTCCATAAAAATCTTATGATCTTTACTAATTTTAAGTCAAACCTGTACTTAACTTTATATAATCCAATAGAACAGAACAAAATCCTTCCTTTCATTCAGTGCTGGGAACATGGAGGGTAACCCCACCAAAGACATGTTCAACGAGACTTTTGTGTTTCTGGGTTTATATCCTGAGTTACAACTGAAACCCCCCCACCAGAGTCAATCAGTATGTTTAGGGTGACTTTTAACAGCTCCAATGGGCTGCTCTTACCTCTGCAGCTCTATATTTCCTTTTAACTAAACAGTGTTACAGCTTCGGATCTCTAATTTAGACAGGTTTTCTGATTTATTTCTTACAGCTCGGCCTCTAATCTAAACAAGGTTTTTGGATTATTTCTTGCAGTTCATCTTACAGTTATAGGGTTAAATTCTTCTTTGTCTAAAGCTATGCATGGCTGAGAGAACTGACACAGTTGGGTACGAGCTAAAATAAAAAATTAAAGTAAAATACAAAGTTAGTACATTTCTGATTAAAAATTAGTAAAGACCATATGATTTTATGGAGAAGGGATAAAATCATTTTTCTTGAGGGGTTCCTGTATCACTCTCCCTGATGCCCAGAGCTGGTGCCTGCTTCCCATCACCTTCCAGAGGCACAGATGCCCAGGCAGGGAGGGGTTCAGCTTCCAGGGGGGCACCACAGGGTCAGATGGAAGTGCTCCCAGAACAGCAGCTCTCCTGGGCTTGTAGTCACATCAGCACTAAGTCCCTGATTACTGCTTGCCTTGCAGCTAAAAGCCCACTGATCCCACGCTGTATCCAATCCATGCTTCCCATGATACTCTTGGCTGAACTGCCAGGCCTTTCCTCTCCTGTCTCAGGGAAGATTTTATCCAACAACTTTCCTTTTTTGCATGTTTTAATACAAGAGGGATTTTGAATTAGTGGTGGACAAATGTTAAGGTAATGCTGGCTGGTGTTGTGTGAACTTCCACATCACCTCAGTTCTAGTGGGTCTAAAACACTGGTGTGGAACAGCAAGAGACAAAACAGACCCAGGAACAGCTGCCAAACTGGGTGACATTGGCAGAGGACACCTTAAACAGGGGTGGGGACATCCCAACACACCTAAAACCTGAGCCCTGTGTTGACTCCTGGCAGGAATCAGAGGCTACCTGGGCACCCAGGATGGTGCCAGGAGGCAGCTGCAGGTGGCAAAACACTCACCTGTGTTGTTGAGGCCGAAGAGCAGCGGGCAGGAGATGGCAAATGAGAGCACCCAGACCACGGCAATCATGACGGTGACCCTGCGCTTGGAGCTGTAGCGGGTGTTGTAGAGCATGGGCATGGCCACGGCTGTGTACCTGCATGGGAGACACACCCCCAGCCTGCTGCCAGCCTGCTGCCAGCCTGCCAGGGCTGCCAAACCCACACCTGCACCCAGCTGCTGGGGCTGAGAGCCTACTCCAGCAAGGCACATTTCCCATGTCCTGAGGTGTGTGCAGCCCCTGGGCTGGCAGGCAGGAGCCTGGGCTCAGCTCAGCACTCTGAGCTGCTGCCTTCCCCCTGGTGCCTGTTCCACCACTCCAGAATAACAAACAGAAGGACCAAACTCATGGAAACATACACAGACAATTTAATTTACATTCTCAAGATGGGTGTTTCTTTATCTTCTGACAGAATCCCTGCTCAGAGCTCACTGAGATCCCTTAAATTGCTCCTCAAAAGACATCACACCACTCACTCTCCCCATTTTCAAGCCTGTGAGTCACAGGTAAAATTAGACCACATAAAGGTGGCTGTGACACGACTTGCTGGCAGAGGCCTCACCTGTCTATGCTGATGGCACAGAGGTTGAGGATACTGGCAGTGCACATCATGACATCCAGGGTCACAAAGATATCACAGTGGATCCGACTGAACCTCCACTCACCAACCACCTGCAGAGAGAGAGGGAGGTGGGTACAGAGTTCCCTGTTGAGAGGGCCTGAAGGGAGAGTTTGGCACAAAGTTAGAGGTGCTTGTGAGGAGTTGGAGTTTGCTGGTTCAGAGGAAATTCTCTGCTCCATCCAAGCTTCCCCCAAGGGCTGGTGTGATTTCATGCTCCCTAATTCCACCCCATCACCTGCACTGGTTTGGGCAGCCCAAGCAGCAAACCTGAGCTCACATTGCAGTGACATCAGGGAGCACAAGTCTCCTCGAAGTCAGAAGGAACCATGCAGGGCTTAAACAGGTCTCTGAAGCGTTTCAAAGAAGAATGAGGAAGCAATTATGTTAATATTAATTCCAAGCACCTCTAATTGTACTTGCAGCTCTTCATTAGACATTTTTTTTGCAGTTATGCCCAGCAAAGGTCAACAGTAGACAAGCAGGAGCTTTCCTTCCTTTCTCAGTTTAAGATCAGGGTAGACATTCCTCACCTTTTTTTTTTTTTGTGAAAATGAATTTAATCCAGAGTGAAAATTCTTTAACACTCTTCACGATGTGCTAAAGACAAAGAACTGCTGATATTGCTTCCAGTCACCAATAGCCTTTTTCTCTTCACTTCTCTTGCTATTAAAGCTGAACTTTGCCAATTAAGTTTAATAGCAATTATTCGGACTGCTGTGTTTGACATGTGATGAAAAAAAGTATATTTCCCTCTAATAAAAATAGAGTCCTACTGCATTTGAAAATAGAATGAATAAGATATCTATTCTTCAGTTATTTCTGCTCTGATATACATAACCATAGGCAGCATAAAGAAGGGAGAATGACTGCATTGAAGCCTGAGTGACAGATGAATACTCAGTGATTAAAAAAGCACTTAAGAGACAGTTACATCAGTAACTTTGATGAGAATTTGCCCAAAGGCAAAGGTTTCCAGCCAGATAGAAACCTCTGCAGAATCAGTTTCTCTTTGGTGCTTTCATTAATGTAGGAGAAACCTCAGAAGTTTGGAGGTAGATTTGTTTGGGGTTGTTTATGTTTTTAAGTATTTCATTTTGATATTAGTTTTTGTGACACAAAGCCTGAAAAAAATTGTCCAACTTAAATGGGTTAAATGGGTTAAAATGGGTTGTGGCAACGGAGGAACAGAATAAAAGGGCATAGCCAGTCCCAGAGGCACTGACTGCACTCACAACCAGCCTGTGGTCATGTTAATAAGCTTTAGCAGATGCACAATGCTTTACATTTTTAAGTGCCATGAAAACAATAATTAACTCGAGTGATAATTAGTATTGTGCTTCCTCGACAGCCTATGTCATGTCACTGGGTTTGTTTTGCTTTGCATTAGTACTTAATGGGCTCATTGACAGTGGCTTCTTCCCCTGCTCTCCTCTCTGTGTTATCATTTTCCCTCAGAAAGGAGTGCCTGAAAATTAACTGTAAACTCAACAGAGTGTTGTACCAAACCGATGTGCCAAAGGCAGGGGGTGAAAAGAACCTCCCTTGGGATTTTCTCTCATATATCGTGACATAAACTCTCTGGATTTACACTCTGCTTCTACCACTGCCTTCTCGTCACTGCAGCCTTTCAGAAAGAGGGGCCTGAGTGCTATTTTTTTTTTGATTGTTGGACTTGATGACCCTTGTGGGTCCCTTCCAGCTCAGCACATTTGACGTGGTTCAGTGTGACACCCCTGGTGTAGCCACAGATTCATTTTTGTGTAGTTTTGAGTAAACAAAATTGGGGTCCTTTCACTGCTCTGTTTGAAGGCCACATTTATCACAGAATCACAGGACCAGCCAGGTTGGAAGAGACCTCAGAGGTCATCAAGTCCAACCTTTGAGCAAACACCACCTTGCCATGGCACTGAGTGCCACATTCTTGAACATCTCCCGGGATGGCGAATCCACCACCTCCCTGGGCAGCCCCTTCCAACGTCTGATCACTCTCTCTGTAAAGAATTCCTTCCTAATGCCTAAGCTGAACCTCCCTGAATTATGGTGCAATGGGACTGTAATTTATCCCTCTCAACAGCAGCTGAGCTTTCACATCCATCTCCTGGAAAAACCTGGAAACGAGAAACACTTGGGAAAACTCGGGAAGTTGTGGAATAACAGATTTCTGGACTTCCCCCTCCCTCCCCACCTGGAGCAGCAGAACAAGCCCAAGCCTCCTCCTACCTCCAGGTAGACCACCCAGGGCATGACAAGGGTGGCCAGCAGCAGGTCTGCCACGGCCAGGCTGACGATCAGGTAGTTGGTGGTGGTTTGCAGGGAGCGCTCCCGGGACACGGCCATGCACACCAGCACGTTGCCGAAGACGATGACGAAGATGAGGAGGGTGAGCAGCATGGCATAGTAGTTGTACTGGGGCTTCTGCCCAGCCTGGGAAGCGTTCAGGGCCCTGCTCCAGTTCCTGTCGCTGTCGTACCACGAGAGGTTTAGGGGATCCATGGAGGTCAGAGTGCCAGGCTCCAGCTCCACCCTGCATGGAGAGGGTGGAAAGGCAGGAACAGGTCAGCACAGAGAATAAAAAGGAATCCACAACAAACACACTGAGCTGGAAGGGACACATGAGGCTCATCGAGTCCAGCATCAAAAATTAAAATAGCAATCAAATCCCTGTTTCTGCAGGGCTGCAGTAATGAGAAGGCAAGTGTAGAATTAGGCTTGTGACTGACAGACCTCAATGCAGTTACAACTTCCTTGTGAGAGGAAGAGGGGCAGGCACTGAGCTCTGCTCTGTGGGACCAGGGACAGGACCCAGGGAATGGCCTGGAGCTGTGTCAGGGAGGGTTAATTTGGATCTCAGGGAAAGGCTCTTGCCCCAGAGGGTGGTGGGCACTGAGCAGGCTCCCCAGGGCAGTGGGCACAGCCCCGAGGCTGCCAGAGCTCCAGGGGGGTTTGGATGATGCTCTGGGGCACAGGGGGTGACTTGGTCCTCTGCAGGGCCAGGAGTTGGGCTGATGGTCCCTGTGGGTCCTTCCAGCTCAGCATATCCTGTGATTCCCTGAGGTGTCACTCTGTGCCACATCCCACCCAGGCAGTGCCCAGACCCCTTGTCGTGGCTCCCCTGCCATTCCCTGTTCCACGCTGGGTGTGCACAGTTCAGGGCAGATGTGCCTTGACCCCTTTGTTTGTTTTCCATGTGCTTCATGGGGCTCTGGGCTGTGTTGCTTTTTTATTTCCCTTTGCTTTTCTTTTTCCATTTTTTTTCTTTCCTCCAGCAGTGAAAAAAAATAAATAAATTTAAAACCCCAAGCCCCAAACAGTGACAATAATGGAACTTGACAGGAGCAGATTTACAGTCAGGGTTGGGCTGAGCTGCCTCTGCCATGTCAGCACCAACAAAGAGCAAAGGCAGGAGCTGTTCAAAAGAAAACTGCCTACTTTGGGTTTGGGGTTTGTGGTTTGAGAGGTCTTGAAGGGACCTTCTCCCCTCCAAGAAGGAAAGGCCCCTGAGAGAAGAAGAGATCTCCTCCCAGTTACATGAGACAAAATGGCCTCGATTTGCACCAGGAGAGGTTTAGATTAGATATTGGGAAAAGGGCTGTGAGGCACTGGAACAGGCTGCCCTGAGTCCCCATCCCTGGAAGAGCTGAAAAAACATGTGGATGTGTCACTTGGGGACGTGGTTTAGTGGTGACCATGGGTGGTGCTGGGCTGACAGTTGGACTTGATGGTCTTGGATTTTTAACCTGAGCTTGGCCGTGGCACTGAGTGCCATGATCTGGTAAAGGGACTGGAGTTGGACCCAGGGTTGGACTTGATGATCTCGGAGGGCTTTTCCAACCCAATCCATTCTATGATTCTATGGATGTGGCACTGAGTGAGAATCCACCATGTCTTGATCCAACCCCGCTGACTGAGAATCCACCACGTCTTGATCCAACCCCACTGACTGAGAATCCACCACGCACGGAGTGCCCTGGGCTGGTGATCACAGTGGGATTGGATCAAGGGTTGGACTTGATGATCTCAGAGGTCTTTTCCAACCCAATCCATTCTATGATTCTGTGATTCTATGATTCTTTTCCAACCTAAATGATTCTATGACCTCTTTCCCTGCTCAGCACTTCCTGAGATCAAGTATTCCATGTTTCTCAAGCTGTATCTCCCTAAACCCCACTCTGATTGGAAAGCCTGGCCACGTTCTCAGCCACCCCAAACCCAGGCCACTTAATTTTCTTAATAAAAGACAAAGTGAATTCGATTTATTAAACCACGTAAGTGATCAAAATAGCAAAACATTTGCAAATATCAAATTCACCTGGGAACAATGGTTTCTTTATGTTTCACTGAGCTTTTGTGTGCTTTTCTCATTCAGAGAACAATTTGGATAATAATCCTTGGAAATTTGTTGCATATGGGTCCTTAATAGCTGATAATTCAAAAAGTGTCTGTCTGACAGTGCTATCAGCAGCACTTGATAGCTCTACAAATGTCTTCTTAGGAGCTGTCAAAGTGTCAGAAATTAATTAAATGTTAGCTTCTGTGACTCAGAGTGAAGGGGAAAAATCAATGCTAAATACAGCAGCAGTTTTTTCTCTTCTCCTGTTGCCCTTTGATAATGCAAAACCATCTCGAGAAACATGCAGAAAATGCAGGATGGAGAGAAAAAAAAAAAAAGGAGGAAGATGGAAAAGTATCTTAAAGTATAAAAGGAGTGGAATGGTTTGATATGTGCAGGATCAGCCCCTGGGGCCTCCACTGGCTCTGCAGGTCTCAAACCAGAATTATTCTTCAAGGAAAAGCCAAAGACAAGGGGGAGGGAACAGCAATTCCAGCCCTTTTCCAGGCTGGAACAACTCAGTGGTGGAGTTGCAGGAACTATTTCCAGCTCATCTCTTGTGTCCATGTATTGGGAATTTACTTTATTGGGGTTAAGGAGGGTATAGAAAATACCGGATAAAGTGATCAAAAATTCTCTCCAATTTTTTTCAATTTTTGTTTTTTTCTTTCAATGGAACTCTTTACAGGAATAATTTTTGTCTTTGTATACAGCTGGTCATCACAAGGAAAGTTAAAAGATCATGTTTGAACGTTGTAGAAATGAAATTTTGTTGCTGCTATTTTAATAAAAAAATTTTAATTCAGGGAAATGAAACAGAAAAAAAGCACCAAATATTTTACATGAAATAGGGAAACTAAAACACCAAAACCTAAAAACTAAACATGTGTGATGATGCAATTAAAGGCTCTACCCAGCACATACCTTTATGGTCCAAATTACAACTACATGGACAACTCTGTTAATTCCTAACTTTTGAAAGTTTGAGTTTTCAGTCCTAAAAATAATCTTATTTTCTTCAGACCCGGAACTGGCATCATTTGGAAGCATTTTGGTGGCTATTAGGGTGTCTTGTGAGTCCTGCTTTGAGGAGCACTTTCCATTTTAGTGCTGACAGTTTCTCAGCAGAGAAGAAAGAAGCACTTTAAGAGCCAACTAGAAAAGCAAGTGCTTTTCCCTGTGTTTGCCCAGGTGTCTGCATTTTCCTGGGGAGGGAAGGGGTCACAAATGGAGGGAAAAGGTACAAATGGCTCTGCGCTGTCCTTGTTGAGGTTCACAGTCCCTGAGTCCCTGTCTCAGCTGAGCCTGGATGGGGATGTGGGCAGGGTCCAAAATGCAACAAATTCCTTTGTGAATAAACTGCAGTAAAGCCACTCTAATTCCCACAGTGTCTCCACAGATTTGAGTATGGCTGAGCTAATCCAGATATGGATTTGCTGAGAGGTCAAGGGCAGGACAGAACAGCAAGGTCACAGCCTCGTGTTTGCTGCCAGGAATGCAGCAGCATTCTACATCCCCAGAGCGTCCCCATCCTGCATCCCCACCCTGCGTCCCCACCCTGCATTCCCATCTTGCATCCCCAGAGCATCCCCATCCTGCATCCCCACCCTGCATCCCCAGAGCATCCCCATCCTTCATACCCATCCTGCATCCCCAGAGCATCCCCAGAGTATCCCCACCCTGCATCCCCAGAGCATCCCCATCCTTCATCCCCATCCTGCATCCCCAGAGCATCCCCATCCTGCATCCCCAGAGCACCTCCAACCTGCATCCCCAGAGCATCCCCATCCTTCAGCCCCATCCTGCATCCCCAGAGCATCCCCATCCTTCAGCCCCATCCTGCATCTCCAGAGCATCCTCAGAGCATCCCCATCCTGCATCCCCAGAGCACCTCCAACCTGCATCCCCAGAGCATCCCCATCCTTCAGCCCCATCCTGCATCCCCAGAGCATCCCCATCCTTCAGCCCCATCCTGCATCTCCAGAGCATCCTCAGAGCATCCCCATCCTGCATCCCCATCCTGCATCCCCAGAGCATCCCCATCCTTCAGCCCCATCCTGCATCTCCAGAGCATCCTCAGAGCATCCCCATCCTGCATCCCCAGAGCATCCTCATCCTGCCTTCCCATCCTGCATTCCCAGAGTATCCCCATCCTTCATCCCTATCCTTCATCCCCATCCTGCATCCCATTCTACACTCCCAGAGCATCCCTGCTGCTCTCCCTGCCCTGGAATCAGGTGTGTGCCCAGGCTGTGCTGCTCCCTTCACATCACCCTCCCTCAGGGGCCCTGTTCCAGCACAACCTGAGTGGGAAGCAGCTTTCCCGAGGTCTTCCAGCAGCTGCAGGGAATGTGCTGCCTGGCTGCTGGAAAATACAGGGAGAAGGGAGCCAGGAGAGAGGCTGGGAGTGCAGAGCCAGAGGTTTTCCCTCTTTTGTTGTCAACTCCGAGTTCTTTTCCGAGAACAAACTGAAAAATGTTTGTTTGCAGTGCTGGTATTTCTCCCTGGCTCCTCCTGAGTGATCATCTGATTACATTTGTGGCAAACAAGCACAGGATCTCCCTGGCAAATGTGGGATGTTCACAAGTGGCAGCAACAAACCCCTTTGTCTCTCTGGCAAGGTCTGAAACACGAAATGTGTATTCCAGGAGCAGAGTCTGCTCTCCCATATGGAGAGAGGGAAGTGGAGGGTGGAAAGCTCCAGCACAAACTCCTACCTCCAGCTCCCCTGTGTGTGAGCAGTGCCTGGCTCTGCCTCTGCTCTTGGTCAGAGATGCCCTAATTCAGTCTTTTTTTCTCCCAGAAACAGCAAAGGTGTCACACTCCTTTTGGGTTTTACTCTACTTGCAAACACCCTCAGGCACAAAATGCCTGATCCTGAGTGAGTGTCAGACCTTGGGACTCGTGTCACTGCAGCATCTGGTTTCTGTTTGGTGAAGATTCGTGGCCTTTCAGAGCTAATCTGGCCCTGGCTGCCAAAACACACAGACAGCCTTTGCTTCTGCACTTAAACACTGTGAAATTCCCTAAAGTTTTGCCCCAGACATCAGGAATTTCAGATGAAATCTGGAGTTCAGGACCAGCTTTCAGGGCCCAGGCTTTCCTCTGGGCTCCAGACACAGCCACACTGCTTGGCTTGGGGCTGAACACCCAACAGGGACACAGCAGTAAAAACCACCAGTGACAACATCCCAATGGCAGATGCTTCCCCAGAACAGACTCCACCTCCCTTTCCCAAGGGATTTTGCCTGTAGTTCTTGCCAGATTGACATTTCCTGCTGATTGCTGCTACCCAGAGGTACCCACCAGGTTGCTGAGGCTTGCCTAGGACTGTGTGAGAAAGGTGCTCAGAGACAGATTTTCTCCAAAGGCTTCTCTGTTTCACAGAAATCAATGTCTAAGTGAAATGTGCACAGCACAGTGCTGTCATTTGCCTCTGAAATTTTGGAATCAATGGGCCATAGGAAAGCTGTCAAACTGACATTCTTTCTGTCCTGAAGATGCTTCTTGATGTTGTTTACTGGGCTCCACTGAGAATGCAACAGAGACGTTCCAATTGAGAGAAATAACATCTTTTGGAGCAGGGAGGAGGTGGAAGGGAAGGAGAAGGGGAAAGTGTGTTTGAGAAGCTGTTTTGTTTCCATGTTCAGGAGTCTTGTGCAAGGAAAAGCAGCTTCTGAACTAGTTTCACTATTTTTTTTTCATGGAAGCCCAGAATTGCTAATCCAGGCTGTGAATTCCTGGCCATGGTTCCCTGTAGAGCAAGGAAAGTGTGTAACAGCCAGCAGTGAATGAGAACCTTTTCCCATCCAATTCTGCACAGGGGACAGTGTCTGCAGACAAGGTGAAGGAGGAGGAAAGGCCAGGAATTAGGACAATTAGTAAATTCTGCCTTGACCTGATGAAAAATCCCGCCCACCTGCTCTGGCCTCTGCCACTCCAGGAGCAGCTGATCCAGAACTCACCCAGCAAAGTCCTGGTGGCTTTAAATAAACCTGACTCCCCCAGGCACTGAGTTGTACATGCAAATAGAGCAGGGATGTGACAGCCATGACTGACGAGGGCCTGGCAGTAATTACACCTGAGGCAGCTCTGAGCATTCACTGTGTCTGTCAGGAGCACAACTGGGAGAACTTGACTTTCCACACTCCTGGTGTTGCCTTAGTGGTAAACCTCCAGTAACCAGTGGATTACACAAGCAGGAGGTTTAGCCCCGTCTACACCCACAGGGACAGAATTAGAGGCAAAAATCCCAACAAGGCTTTTAGGGGGACTGGTGAAGGGACTGGAGCACAAGTCCTGTGGGGTGAGGCTGAGGGAGCTGGGGGTGTTCAGCCTGGAGAAGAGGAGGCTGAGAGGTGACCTCAGCACTGTCTGGAACTGCCTGAAGGGAAGTTGTGGCCAGGTGGGGGTTGGTCTCTTCTCCCAGGCACTCAGCAATAGGACAAGGGGGCACGGGGGGCTCAAGCTCTGCCAGGGGAAATTGAAGTTGGAGAGCAGAGAAAACTTCTTTGCAGAGAGAGTGCTCAGGGATTGGAATGGGCTGCCCAGAGAGGGGGTGGATTCCCCATCCCTGGAGGTTTTTCAGCTGAGCTTGGCCGTGGCACTGAGTGCCATGATCTGGTGACGGGACTGGAGTTGGCCCAAGGGTTGGACTTGATGATCTCGGAGGTCTTTTCCAACCCAATCCATTCTGTGATTCTATGATTGCAATTTCAACCCTGGGCAACCTTCATCTCCAACCCAAACAGTTCTGCCCATCAGCTCCTTTCAAAAGCTCTGAAAAGCTTCCTCCTCTCTCTCCTGCCTTTCTCCTGGCTCCCCACCCTCCAGATCCTTTGCTGTGCAAGTGCGAGACACATTAACCGCAGTTTATTGCTCACTTCTGATTCAGGAACGTTCCTGCATTTCCCGTGTTTTGCTTAATGTCTCATTGGATGCTCTAATTCAGGAGTGTTGTCACGTCCCCCCAGAGCATGTTATAGAGCCCCTAATGCCAGCATTTCCTCCTGTTCACGCTCAGCAGAGCTGTTAGCACAGGGGGGTGGATAATACACCCCTGCCACCCTTTGAGTCACCCACTCCAACTGCTCTTGCTGATGCCACAATATTTTCATCTCACAGCACTTTCCTGCTCAATAATCACATCACTGAGCTCTCTGTGAGAAGATTCAGCCCATTCCCAACAGCAGCACAGGGACAGAGGTGCAGAGACCCTCAGCAGCCTGAGCTCCTGGCTCTGGAAGGCAGAGAGAGTTCTCTGCTCTGGGAAGGGCTGACAGGACCATCCCATGGCCCTGGAACCCCAGAACTGCGAGGCTGATCCTGGCACTTAATGCAGATGCTCTGAGGCTTTTGATTTCAACAAGTCTCTTGGTTTCTCAGTTCTCCACTTGTGCTGTTGGTGCTTTAATCATCTCTCCTTCCCTGTGACACAGAGAGCCATTGCCTGATACTGAATTTGTGTTGCAGGGAGGGGAGGGAAGAAGTTTTCCCTTTTCCCAGAGCAGTTGTCCATCTCCCTGTGCTGGACCAGAACGTTCCCCAGCACTGCTGTGGTGCAGCACAAGTGGCACCAAGGGAGCAGAGTGTGCTGTGTGGAAATTCAGCCTGGAGAAGGATGTTCCAAGACTGAATTTCTCCTGGAATTAACTCCCTCCTGCTTTCACGTCCTCTGAAAATCTCACCCTTCTGTCAAGCCTTGCCAGGTTTCTTTGCAAGTCCTCATGGAAAGGAAAAATTCACTGGTATGTTCCCTAGAAGTGGAAAAATACTGCTTTAATTTTCTTTAGCTTGACTTTCTGCTAATAAAAAGAATATTCAGTTTTTAAAGAAGCCTTGTCTTTACTCAAGACCTGCAGCTCATCATATGATTTACCAGAAATTACTTGGAATTCTCCCATTTTAACACTTCCTCATTCCAATATGTTAAACAGTCAAAACTAGTAACTTTGGCAAGGAAGGGCTGTAGTGGGTTGGTTTATTGTTGTTTCATTCATTTGTTTGTTTTTTCATAAATGAGCTTTATAGGATCTGTCAGGATTTCAAACCTATTAAAACATCTCGAGTCAAAATGAGAAAAAAAAGCCTTAAAAATACATAATACTTTGTTGTGGACTCCTCATCCCTGGAAGGGTCCAAGGCCAGGCTGGAGCAACCTGGTCTGGTGGAAGGTGTCCCTGCCCATGGCAGGGAGTGGGACAAGATGAGCTCTAGGAAAGTAACTGTCTACTCTGACATTTTAGTTAAATTTTTATTATTTATTATACCCTTTTCTTTGGGAAGATCGAACTCAAAGCATTTTGGTTACCTGAGTTCAGAAAGGGGCTTTTAAATAATTTCTGCCTGTATGTCCTCTCCAGTTTGGACACCCAGACAGAAATATTGGACACATCTTGATATTCAGTGGTTAAAGGGGAGGAATTTATTTCTTCCCTGTGTTCTCACATATAGATGGTCACTGTCAGAGACAGCTCTTCTGCCTGGAATATATTGGTTCTGATTAAATATTGCACTACTGTAGACCCAACACCCTGTTCTGTCCAAAACCCATTTTTTTTCCTTAATTCTTTTATCTGTATCCTAATGCCAAATCTCTCTGACTAGATCTGAGCTCCTGACTAATCCAATAAATTCCCAGCTTCATGAATCCTGGCGATCTATATTCTTTTAGAATTTGTTCTGTGTTCAAGATCATCCACCAGTGTCTGCAAATAACCTTTAATCAGTCATAGAGATAATTGTATTACTTTTGAGGAACGGGAAATATTGAATCTCTTCACTTCCCATCCCCCTTAGTTATCTATAGAAGAGCTGGAAATCTGAGCAAAGTATTTGCTTTCACGTACTTGTTAAAATGTGACAAATGTTTAAGGATTTTTTTTCTTATTATTTGATTTTATCTGTTTAATGTTCACTGTATGTTTTGCTTCTTGGCATTTGAAGTGTATAACAATTTAATTGCAGAAATAGATTGTGTTAATTCCTTGGTTGAATAAACCTTTCCCCCCACCCTCCATTGAGGCTTCCCATGTTTATGCAGCACCCAGTACAAGGATACTTTAGCTCTGAGTCCTTCAGCCCTATTTTATTAAAAGTAAATAATAATAATTCAGATTGAAGTGATCAAATATTTGCCCTCCCCTTGTGCCCCTGAACACTCACTGAGCACCTGCTCTTTTCGCTGCCACTCTTATCACTGAGCTTGTTTGCAAAAATCTTTGCCAAAAGAAGTGAGTTCCAGAAGAGGGCTCTTTTTTCCCCTCTTTTCCTTCAATTTGTGGGAGTTTGCTCCAAACCACACATGGCTGATATTTGCCACAAAAGTCCCTTTTAATAGCTCAGTGTCAATCAGCACAGCACTCACGTGACTGCCCCTTGCCCCAAGTGCCACTTCCCTTCATTTAAAACTTCAACAAAGCATTAAATTAATTTCTCCCTGTCCCTGCTGGCAAAGGAACAAGATCCAGGCTGCAATCCCAGAGGGAAGGCGAGGGGGATCCATGTATCCCTCGGCACAGCTCAGCCAGTGCTCCTCCAATTTCACATCCTAATGGTCTTTAATCATTTAATCCCTGGCCTAAATCAGCTCAACCACTCAGCTCAAATCCTGCCTCCCAACACCCACCTCTGGCATCTTTGCAGGCAAACTGGGAGTTGTAGAAGGCACCTCTAGTTCTGGATGTGTCCTTTTCCACCTCCTCCCCCAGACTGGGCATTCAGCCATGCAGGAATTGTGCTGGATCAGCAGCTGCTGGAAATCAGCATCTGTTATGGTGGGCACAGTGCTGGGAAGGACTTGGAGAGTCCCTGCTGTGCCCCGTGGCCACTCCATCACAAGGGTTTGTCTGAACTTCTTGGTTTGACCTTCTTGAATGGCTTCCAGATACACAAAATGGTTCATTACCTTTCCTGTCTGCAAGATGTGATTCCTCCTTGTCCTTCCATTCCAATGCCATCATGTCCCCTCTCTGTTCAATTTACCCCACCACGGAGGCACAAATTCCCTCTGCAGAAAATCTTATTTACTGTTGCTTGCTTTGATTCAAAAGCTCATGTTCTTGGAAGAGTTATTGCTCCTAGGCACGATTTTCTTCCCAGTGGGAGTTTTTCCACGATTTCCCATGGATCTGGCCCTCAGCTTGTGCAGCACAGGCACCATATGTGTTCAAGCAGACGTAAGAGACAGCAAGAGCCATGTGCAATATTCCAAATAAACCCACCTGGGAATGCCAGGGAACAAATTTTTAAAAGATTTTTTTAAAAAGGGTTTAAATTTACAGAGAGAGATCTTGCAGGGAGCTATTGAAACCCTGGCAGGACCCATATCCTGGCATCATTCCCATTCCAGAGGCTGGGAAACTGGAAGGCATGTCCCCCTGTGGTGCTGGTGCTGTGAGTCCTGGCTCACACCCCCCTTTTCCCTGGGGAAGGGAACCCAGTCACTGCCCTTGGAACACACAGCAGGGAAGCAGGCTGGGAAGGAGCCAGGCATCTCTTCCCCCCAGCCTTTCAGCTGAGCCAGTGGGAGATGCAAAGTGACAAGAGGTGTCATCTGGGATCAGACAACCCCACAGGATGCCCTGCCTGACTCACTGGCACTTCCCTCCCTGGGATCACGGGAGTCAAGTGTTCCCTCATGCTCCTGCTCCAGAGATCCAATTCCTGGTGCTCCCAACATTCCCAGAGCTTCCCAGATGTACCCTGAGGTGCCCCTCATGGAGACACATCCCACATGGAGGGGAGGAAGAGGAATTGGCCTCCCTCCTGCCAGTGTTTGAGGACAGGATTTGCAAACACCTGAAGCAATCAAGCATTCTTACTTGCTTTCTATAAGTTAAAGCTCCTCAACTTTCTCTGCTGGCCATCTGGTTCTTGTTGCTCCTTTTGGGATCCTTCACCAGCAAATGGATCTCAGGGGTTTTGTCCCAATGCTAATCTGGCTACACTGTGAGGAAAAAAGGTGGCTGTGCATTTAGGGGGTTTATTTCTGTCTTCCTGGCCTTTGGAACTGTTTGTCTGGTGCCAATCAGGCTTCCTAAGAGCAGAGGGGTCTCACAGGGCGTGTTGAATCCTCATCTGTTTGGTGGTGAAAGGGTTTCACTCCCACCCCATGTGGTTCCACTCGTTCTCCAGGTGAATTCATGGCTGTTCTGCCCATCCCTGAGCTTCCAAGACGTTGGAGAAGTGGTTTAAGGTTTTATCTGTCCTCTTGTTTTCACCAGGCAGAAGGCACTAAGCTGAACTTCTCCCACAGGCCTTCATTAAAATTCACTCATTAGCATTCCCAAGTCTAACTACAGCACATGTGTGGATCACAGCCTAAGAATAGATTGGACTCCCAGGTCTCCAGCCTGTTGCCAATTATCCCTTGCTCAGTTGATGGCTTTGGGATGATTCTGCACAAAAAAACCCCCTTAAAAATACATATATATGGTCCCCTTGTACTTTACATGATTTGTTGGTAGCACCACTGACAAATCCCCAGGCAGGATAAAGGTTATTCAAAGCTTCAATGCCCATGAGATGTTCAATATTTTGGAGGATTTGAGGAATTCTTCTCGCTCTGTCCTGCCCTGGGATCACTGCACACACTCACACACTCTGCCCTCCCAAGTTCTACTCGATTTTTACGCTGTCAGCACAACCTGCAGCCTGCTGTGAAGTGTTGGTGCGCAGAAAGCTTTGCTATTACAAAATAAATCCATTTTCCCTCCAAAGTTTATCAGCGAAATCCCCCAAAAAGAGCAAAAGTTGCCACTCCTGCAGGAACAGCCAGGCCCTTGGGAAGGCTCCAGTGCCCCTGTGCCAACTCACAGTTCCCAGCCCAAAGTCATCAGCAGGGCTCCAGAAAGGCATGAATATTCTCCCCTGCTTGGCAGGGAGCAGATTCTCTTCCAGCTGGAGCGTTGCAAGGAGCACTAATGTTTTTAATTAGGGAGTTATTGTGGAAGTTAAGGCAGGACTAAACCCAGGGCTGCCTTCAGGGGCTGCTTAATTCATCAGCAGTATAAATCAGAGCTAAAAGCAGAATATGTATGATGTGAACACAGGTGCCTGACTTGCCAAAGGTGAAACCAACACAGAAATCCAAGAAAAACCTTCTACAGGGACAGGTCTTGGTCTTCCTAAAATAAATGTTCTCTTTTAGGTGCTCACCCTGCAGGCACAGGTCCCTTCTCGAGCCTGTGCTTCTCTCCAGGAAAAAGAAACCAAATCACTGTCTGTAAGAGATGTGATTTGTTCTGTAATCACGGCCTGCTGGTGTTGCCTGAAACTTTAATTTTTCACTCATATCAAAAATCAGACACACTCTTAGTGGTCACTGCATTGTCACATCTGACACATTAAGGTCTTAGAATTACATCTTTGTGGGAACACTGAATGCTGAGGGACATGTACAAGTTATTGGACTATCTCCTGCACAGATGTAGTAATTGCTTGGCTTTATTGTTTCTTTGCCTGTGATTTTTTTTAATCATTCTTTTTCTAAAGTACCTTTATTGTCTCTACAAACAATGTCTCTAATGCTGAGGTTTGCTGGGTGGGATTGTGAGGCCTCCTGAATCAGAAAGTCAATGGCAAACTGAATTGCAAAATGCAGCCCCGAAGAATCTTACTATTATCCCTTCTTGTCATTTGCTTTTAGGGTTGTAATTTCCTAATTGATTCTTCCTTCACACTGAGAAAAAGAAAATTAAAATCTTCAGATAAATAAAAATAACACTTGGAAAGGACAACAAAGAACTAGACAGCACATGTAGACAAACATCCTCCTACATAATGAATAATTGCAGATGCATTTCTCCCTCCATTAGTAAAACATCTTCCAAAGGAAATGCGTGTTTGTGCTCTAGGAGGGATATCTGGACTTTGCTCGTGGTGTGGAATGAGGTGATGGTAAAATGCCAGTGACAGAAATGATCTCTTGTCTGGGAACATTAACCCCTGTCAGCAGCTCCCACCCCAGAGTGTTTGCAGCTGAACAAAATGTGTTAGCAAAGAAATAACTGAATCTGTATTGGGGGAGGGCGAAAGAAGGAAAGAAAACACGTGAGAACAGCAGCTCTCTGGAAAATCCTGCTTTGGTTCGACTGCCAATGGAAATGGGTTTGGTTTTCAGCCAGCCCTGGTTCTCCAGCTCTGCAGAACCCACACGGGCACTGAGGGGGCAGAATAAGCCATTTTAAAGGAGTGTTTCCTCATCCCCCCAAATCTGCTCTATGTGCAGCCTTTCCTTTGCACCAAGGATGGTAAAAATGCCCCAATTTCCTCAGATTTGCTCAAAAGATGTTTCTGCCATCGGAGCTCTCTCTGTGCTGCAGCCATTGAGGTTCCCAAAGCGACACCATGTCCTGCAAAGTCCCTGCTGATTCCTCCACATGTGGTCAATATAAACCACCCTGCACAGTGCCATGGGCTCCTGTAGGACAGGGGGAAAGATGGGGGGCCAGGACAGGGCTGGGGGAGAATTTATGTGCCCAAAACCTGCAGCCCTGAGCACCACCCTGCTGGGCAAGGCTGCCCTTGGGTTATTGGAGCTCTGTGCTGCTGGTCAGTGCCCAGCCCTGTGCCCCTGAGCCTGCCCAGCTCCCAGGGAGGCCCTGGCACCGTCCCTGCAGAGCAATTTCGATGTATTGACCCACTCTGGTGTGACCAGGCCCAGAAATACCCCCAGGCAGAACTCCAGTGTTCTGACAGATAGGGAGGAAGCCCTGCAGTTATTAACAGATATATTATATCCCTGTGGATGGAAATGCATGTGACCAAATGGGCTGGAATTTACTCTCAGTCCTTGTCTTCAGTCTGGAAATAGATGCAGAACCACCTGGCAGCTCTATCTCCAAGGCCATCCTTGGAAATCCTAAAGCATATTTTACAGTCAATGTCAAAATTTAAGGAAAAGGCTTCTCTTTTAGTCCAGTTTTCTAGAGAGGAAAGATGAGGGGAAACCTGAAGTTCACTGATACCTTAAATGTGCCATAGTAAAATAATAATAATAAGAAGAAGAAGAAGAAGAAGAAGAAGAAGAAGAACTGTAATGCTTTAATAACCTGTTACAGTGGCAGAGGCCCAGAGTGCCCAGCCATGGATCACAACTAACTTGAGATACCTCCTTGCAAATGAAAATATCCCAGTAATAAGGATTTGTAGGACTCCACCCACATGGAGATTCAGATGCTGATTTTTTAATTCCCTGGTTAGTAAGATGATGAAACCCCTGTAATTGTTACAGTCAGATTGCCATTAAGAAAGTGCAAATAAGGAGCTTGCATGTGTCCAGACCATTCAGTGATGGGGGGCTAAAGTATTCCTGTAGTATTTATTATAACTACTATTTTAGTAGTCACTGTCACATTTATAGTGTCCATCACCTCCTGGGGGTGAGGAATGATTCATGTACTGCAACATGGGTGATTCTTTCTGTTCCATGATATATTTATGTGAGGGGGAGAGGATGGGTGTTGTTTCTATTTTTAAGGCTTTTTAAATTGATAAATTGTAGCTTTTCAGACATGAGTGACTAAAATTCACCTCCTAAATCTGTGTGTAAATGTCTCAAGGCTGGAGGTGTCCTGTCCCCTCTGAACTGGGAGAGCACTGGGTTCCCCAGCACAGGGATAAGGCTGTAACTCAAAGGTGTTCTTGCCTGGAATGGTCAACAGAGAACAGATAAAAAGGTTGGAAATGTAACTCCAGACCTCAGTAATCCCACAGGTAATCACATTTTTCTTGGCCGCCACACAAATATGCAAAAGGATGAAATATGCATGTTCAGAAGTGCTGGGGGTCAGAGAGGGCCTGTTGCAAACAGAATCTCAATTTGCTGAGGCTCCAGATTGCCTGAGACATCAAAACAGGATTCAGTTTAGACAAGTAATTTGCAAGGTGCAATATTTTAGGTAATAGCTCTAAGTTGCTGCAGTGCCTCAGCTGCAGCATTCAGGGGAGATGATTGAAAGACCTGAGCTGCTGGTGAAGAGTTCATTTCTCTCTAAAGCTGCAGATTGCTCAGAGCATCCTCAATGGGGCTGATTTTGCTGATCCATCCCCAGCATTAGCAGTTGGCAACCTGAAGCAGGGAGCAAAATCAAATATATGTGTTTATCAGCTAGTAAGTGTTTGCAGATCCTGGGGCATCTCAGGCAGAAACAGCTGAGGGTACAGAGTCTGAAATTGGGGATAAATGATGGAACATTAGAGAAAGGAGCTACAGATCCAAAGGAGTGCCCAGCCCAGGCTGCACAATGGCAGAGATGCCCCTGAGTGCAGCAGGACTGTGATTAGCTCTCCCAGCAGCAGCACAAGGGCTCGCTGTGTTTATTTAGCTCCACTAGAAATGTGGAGTGTGGACATCACTGAGCTCATCCAGGCCAACCTACAGGGCTTAATGTTGTGTTCTATTATTGCCAGATTTATTGCTCCTCACAGTCTCTCTTTCTCCAGCTCTACAGAACTCATAAGGCTGCATTTACATTTTCTGAATGGACTAATCATGGCTCTCTGCTTTGATAAAGAAAGTGCAGCCTCCCACATAACCACATGGAAACCAACAGGGAAGAGTAAACCAGAAATAAACCCATTCTAGGGGGTTGAGAGAAAAATACCCACCAGGATAATTGGGAGGGATGTACAGAGAAGCAGCAACTGAACACACAGTCACATCTTAAAAAAAAAAAAAAAAAATTATAATGCTAAAAATATCCAGGTGAAGGACAGCAATAGAAAACATGATTGAAGCAGAACAATTGGTAGAGGAGTTAATAGTTATTAGCAATCATCTCAGATTGAATATAGGTTGGTTTTGTAACGGCACAAGGGATGATGCATCTGACAGGACTTAAACAATTGCCTCCCCCTTTCCCAAAGAACCTCTTTGGCAGTGCCCTGGCACAAACTGGTTGGTCTCTCTGCTCCTTGGGAGTTGGCTGGAGCAAACAGAGTCACTGAAAGTGTTTAGTTGTTAAATACAGTGAAGTTTGAGCCCAGACAATTCTTTCAAAATCTTTCTTCCATATATTCCAAACCTGAATACATTTTAACACTTATCCCACTGTATTTTCTCCTGTGGCCTTTAAAAAAATAGCCCTTTGAGGTCAGGCAAAGTTCCACCCATTTGGTGTCTTTTATCCAACAGCATCCAAAAGCCATTGCCTGGGCAGGAGTGCAAAAATGGAGAAATATATATGATATTTTTTGCAAATACTCTCCCATCATCCAACTGTTCGTTGCACCAGTGTGGTTTCTATGCATTTATTAATGATCAGTGGAATTATTCCCTTGGAATTGAAATTCCCTCCTGTCCCTTTGAACCTGAGTCAGCTTGGGAACATTTTGCATGCAGACATAGCATGGTAAGAAGCTTCACAGCTAAATGTGAACATACTCCCTGCCCTCTATGTCCTGGCACTGGGGTATCAGCTCTGGGCATGTGAGAAAGCCAAAACTCAGTCCCAGATTCCCTCAGGGCTCACCAGGAATTTGTGCACAGAGGGTGAAATTGAAAACGAGTTACTATGAAAGGATTTGAGGTGCATGAGCCAAATCCACCTTGTTCATATCTGAAGAGCTACAAAACCTTGTGCATTTGAAGATGAGTATTTTTTCACTGGTTTTTGTTGTTGTTGTTGTTGTTTTTAGAGAATTTGTATTTAATATTTGTTCCAGAATATCGCTGGGGAGAAAAAGGGTACGCCCAGTACAAGGGTGCTAAAGACAAGCAAGCAAATGCTCTGCAGAAATAGAACTTGGGGCTTAGGAGTTCATTCCATGTCTTCTTTCACACAGTGGAAATTGTAGTGTCCAAAGTTTTCCAAGTAATGTGGAATTCTGCTTTCTTCTGGTAGAATTTTGGGGTTTTGGTTTTGTTTTGTTTGTTTGTTTGTTTTTTGTTTCCATCTAAATACTTCCTGCTGTTCCAGAGGCAGCTTCAGAGCATAATTCCATGTATTTCTCATTCCAAGGGTGGGAGAGCCTGGGGGTAAGTCAATCCACACCTGGTCATGGAGGGTTTGGCAGTTCCAGGACAATCTGGCTGTTACACAGTGCAGAGCCTTATCGGTGCCATTGGATCAAAACTTCCAGTCTCTGCTCTCTGTGAGCAGGAACAGGACCCAGGGAAGAGCTGGAGCTGTGCCAGGGCAGGGTCAGGTTGGATCTCAGGGAAAGGTTCTTCCCCCAGAGGGTGGTGGGCACTGACCAGGCTGCCCAGGGCAGTGGGCACGGCCCCAAGGCTGCCAGAGCTCCAGGAGGGTTTGGACAACACTCTGAGGGACATGGTGGGATTGTTGGGGTGTCCTGGGCAGGGCTGCACTGGATGATCCTTGTGGGTCTCTTCCAGCTCAGGATATTCTGTGATTCTACAAGCTTGATTTTGAATTCCAAAGTTTAAGCAAACAGAGGATGGGAGGGTGATTTACTATAAAGGATGGATTTTAGGAGAAGGACACACAGGAAATCTTACTTTTTGTGCTAAGCCTGTGTCGTTGAGGGGGAACAGCTTAGTCACAGGTCCTCACTGGTCTGTGCTGCTCAGCCTGGCTACAGAATGAGCCTCTTCTGTTCCAGCTGCACTTCTCAGCAGGTTTGCAACTTGTGTTACCCCTGCCCAGTGCCTGGAGCCCTTGCTGATGGTGGCACAGCCTGGGCCTGCCAGCCTGAGGGAGGATGAGGGGGAACACACTGAACCAGCAATGAAGTGCCATTAGAGGAAAAGCTGAGTATTTTTCCCAGGCAGGTGTCTCCCACTCCAGCCAAGCTGGAGGAGATTGGAGTGCAATCTGTGAGCCCCTGCACACAGGCAGGGCTGCAGAGTGAGTGCCTGTCCAGCTGTGCCTCCCCTGTGAGAGGAGTGCTCGGATAAATCACCTTGCCTTGGAGGGCAGGGCTGGATGGAACCTGTTCCCCTCAGCATTCCATGCCTGGGCTGGGGCAGCAGGTCAGGGTGGGCATGAGTGGCACTGTGTGACCACTAAGCTGATCAAATCCAGAGTGTGGGAGTGCCACAGGAGCCAAATGGCATGGGGAGAAGCTGTCTGGGTCTGGGTACAATCCATCTTACCTACAACACACCCTCCACTGACTATTCACTGGCTTTTGAGGGGTCACACACATCTCTCTGGAGTCTAAATCAGGCCCAGGTTGCACCTCTTTCTCACCCCCCTGCAATGCCAACGGTGCCCATGGAAGTTACACACAAAGACAAACCCACAGCAAATTTGACACACTGGATTTGCACACAGGTATCTGCATGAAACACTCCTGGGTGGTGCTTTGCCCTGTGTGACTCATCAGTTAAGGCAACTCACTGCCCTCCTGACAGACACAGCTGCTCTGGAGATGACTCCAGAAATACTAAGGGAGAAGGCAGGGCCCAAACTCACTTTTTTGTGATTTGAAATGGCCAAGAGGTTTGAAGTGTGCCCTTCTCTCTCCCTGGTGCATTTCCCTGTCATGCCACACACTCCCCATGCAAGGAAAGGACAATCACATTGTACATAAATCAGCAGAAAGTGCTTTTACAAAAACTCTGGTCAGAAGTAAAGAAGAGAGGGTTGAATGTAACAGAATTTCTGCAGTATGGAAAAAGAAGTTGTTAAATGGGGAAAAATAATGAAAAGTGCTCTTTACACTTATTTGATGGAGTCAGAAATACTCTCAAGAGGTTGGAGTTTTTTTAGATTGCTACAAGCAATTAATGGACTTCTCCTTTGAAAGAGATAAAACCCCACAGGCACAGGCTTGTGAGTTTTAATATCACTGTGTGTTTAAAGAACAGTAATTACACAAACATGGAGCACGAAGGAAATCCAACCCACGCAGTGAATTGCATGTGTAACCTCTTTGACCAGTTATATTATAATCTTGTGGCTGGTTATTTATGGAACAACCAAGTTATTTTTCCTTTTTACTCTGAGCTCTACTCGGAGAAGAGTGATTCATGTTCCTCACGCTGTGAGCTCTGGGGTTCCATGTTTTGCATGTGGGAAAGTCAGGCTGAGAGAGACTTGAGAATTAACAAGTGAGGGTGTGTGAACTGTGTGGAAACAACCCACAGACAACAACTTAGACCAAAAATACTCCAGCACTGACTAGGACCCAGTGCCACCCCAGTGCCTGCTTCCCTGCTCTGAAGCCCCACTTTTCACTGCTTTCAGAGAGCTGGGTAAAACTTAGAGCTGGAGGGCAATGGAAAAAATATCAGTATAAAACCAGGAATGATTCAGATGTCCTTTCATGCCACAAAGGTGACTGTAAACCTTGTAAAAAATCTACTTGTGACATTCAGAGAAGTCTTTCTGAAAGGTTTCCTTCCAGGGCTTCTTCAGGCAAAGGTGAGAGATCCCTCCTTTCTCACCAGGAAAGGTTGTCCGGGAGTGGTGCTGAGAGGGAAATCTGAAGGGACTCAAGTTTTGCTGCACCACATGTAAAAAAATGAATGTCATACAAGATGAAACGGTGTTTTGCCTCAAACAATTTGACTGAACAGTCTTGTTCCCCAGGGAAATGGAGTGTACCTACATTATATTCTATCTACACATCCTCCTCCTACAGCTCTCCCTGTCACTCTCCTTCCATTGTGTCTGTGTGAGAGCAACGTTAAGCATCGAACTTCTAAAAATGAGACGAGCTTCTTAGCAACTCTAAATGCCTCTTTATCATACAATAACAACTGTTTATTGGCTTGCAGTGAGTGGTTTAGGTCAAGAGACAACACAGCCTGAGTTTTTCAATTTGAAAACTCGCTTTCACCTATTCTGTTGGAGAAGAGAACAGCTGAATGGGTCTTTTGGTACAACGACAAATATTTTCCTTTTCCTCCTGTCTTTATTTACATGTCTAGGCAGTGGTGATCACAGCAGCCACTACTCTCTGTATTCCCTTACCGGGATAGTCACAACATTCCTTCTTCTTGAAAAGCATCAACACACATCTCTTACCTTCAAGCCATACGAATCCCTCGAGCAGAGGTGTGAGCACTCTGTGCCAAGTATATCCAAAACACCACAACTCTCCACCGTGGCTTTTCCCAAGCTCTCCCAGGCCTTCAAGCAGACTTTTTGGTGTTCAGCATTCACGCCCGAGCAGAGGAGCAAAAAAGAGAAAGAATCACCTGCCTGAGCCCTGCCAGCCGGGACTGGTGCAGGTGAGACTTGCCGTGGTTAAGCCCAGGCTGAGCTCGCGGACCCTGGAACTTCAGGAGCTCGGGAAGCGGCTCAGCTTCCCGGGAAGAGGCGATGATCCCGGCAGTAAATCGCTGTCCATCTCTCTCAGCACAGCAGCAGCTCGGTCTGGTCTGGCGGAGCCCAGATTTGGGTGAGCCGAGCTCAGAGCCGCGCCTTCCTCCCACGGCGCGATCCCGACAACCTGTTTCCACTCCGGCTCCTGCGCTGCCCGCGGGATGCGAATTCCCGCAGCGCTTCCCTCTCTGCCTCGCCTGACGCTGAGAGGGGAGGGGAGGGGGCCAAGTTTCCTCCCCCGGATCCCCCCCGGACTCCGCGGGCGGGGACGGGCGGCTCCAGCACTGGGAATGCGGGAGCGGCTCCGGCGCCGGGAATGCGGGAGCGGCTCCAGCACCGGGAGCGGGACAGCGCCGGGCCGGGGGAGCTCTGAGGGGCGCAGCCGCTCCCTCCGCAGCCCCTGGGACAGCAGGGAGCAGCTCCCGCCCCAAAGGACCCGCGGGGGGAACCAGTCCTTCCCCTCCCTGCCCTGCCCTACCCTGCCCTGCCTTGCGCACGCACCCCCAGGTGAGCGCCGGGGATGCTCCGGCCGAGATGTTCCTCCCGGGATGCTCCACCCGGGATACTCCACCCGGGATGCTCCGGCCGGGATGCTCTGCCAGGGAATGCTCTACATGGTCCCGGAACACCGAGCACCCTCTGAGCTCCAAGGTTATCGCTGCCCTTGCCTCTGCACAGCTGGAGGGCTTCACACGACAGGCAGGGAAAGCGTGGAATGACCCTCTAGCGTGGTTAAAATAGGAAAGCAGAAATTCCGAGTAAGGAAGCTGAGTGTAGTTGTTGTTCTCACTGTTAACAGCTTGAACACCTTCTGTGCACAGGAGCAGGGCACTGCCGAGCAGGGGCATCACTCACCTGAATCCTTCCCCACAGAAGGTCCCAGCACGTCCCGGGGATTTGCTGAGCACCCAGGCTGAGATCCTTGTTAAAACACTCAGTAATGGAGAATAGATCTCTTTGCAATTCAAATACCAAGAGAAACCATTTCCTGAAAGTGTAGCTGCTGTTGCAGTATTTTAATATCTTCTTAGAGTTTAATATCCTTCCCGCTGCCTCAGTCTCAAAGCATTAGCAATCCATAATTTGAGGAGTGTTTCCTAAGCAAGCTCTTTTTTTCCCCCCCAGAAATGGCTTGATATCTTTTCTGAATGTGTTTTTCATATTGCCAAATAGCACTTAACAAAGAGAAAACAGGAAGGAACCCACCTCTGTGGTTAGCTTTTAAAGAAATTCAGTTTCTGGGGGATTTTCTTCAAAGGAGTGGCTCTCAAAAACTGCTTTCAGCCTTTCCTGACAGTGAAACCCTAAAGCTCCTGACCCTTTGGGGATGCTGCATACCCGAATTGTGTGTACACACACTGGTCTTTCTGAGTCATCTTCAGTGCTAAAGTCAAACTGAATTCTCCTGAACTTTCCAAGTGTTATTGCAATAATTTCCTTTTTAGCCAATTAATGTTCCACTGTGAGTTTTGCAGTGCCAAGGGAGCCAAATAAATACTAGAGCTGGGTATATATAGAACAATTATTTCTCCTGGAAAGCAGGACAGGAGTGTTTTAGTATATTTTGCTTGCCTCAGAATAAGTATATTTATCTAATGGATGGACAACACTCTTTGAGCTGTTTATGCTTTCTTTGAAGCCAAGAAGAATCTGTCCTCTCTTAGACTCCTGATTGTGTCACAAGATGTTTTCCATCCAGCCATCTATAAGAAAATGAACTACACTGAGTCAGGGAAACAGCAATTTAATAACTCAGAACTGGGAAAGGTGTTTAATGCACGAGCTCTGAGCCTCACTGACGCTTTGCCTTCTGCCTCAGCCCTTTGATTTACAGAGTGGATGTGTTTAACTGCTTGTAAAACTCATATCTCTGTGTTGCTGCTGCTGCTGCTGCTACATTTTTTTCAGTCCTACTAAAGGCAAAAAGCTTTTCTTTTTTCCACTGGAAAACTATGAATTAAAGCAATGGCTGGTCTGATGGGAGATGTGTTATAAATCACAGCTGCCTGGGCCTGAAATGCCCCTCGTCTGTTCGTCTGTAATGGGAAGAGCTGCAGAAAACTGCAGGAGACTTTAATGGGGTGATGTAGCTGTCCTTGGGAAGTTTAAAGTGAGATTCATTTCCCTTGAATTTTGTATCAAGGATTTCAATAAATGCCCTAGAGTCAGATGAATCATGAGAGAAAATAAAGCACAATAACAAGAAAAACTGACTTCTAAAAAACCACAACCCTGAACCTGAAGCCAAAATAAAATGAAACTTCAAACCCACAAGTAGAACCTTCTTAGGAGAAGCAAAATCTTTTATTTTCAGGGCATTTCTTGTTCGTGGAGTACAGTTCCTGGGGCGAACATTGTGAGTGTTCTGCAGCATTTCCTCAACATGTGTTCTCTCTTCTTGCTTCTTTACCAGAAGACTCAGCAATCTGAGCAGCACAGGGAGTGGCAGGAGATAAGCTGCCTCCTGCACTGTACCATGTCACTGAAAAAGGGAAATGGCAGTGGAACATCAGTCACTGAGATCCTCACCACGAGCCAGCTCATTATTTTATTGCTCCACCACACGCTGCTGCTGTGGAAAGCTCTGAAGAGAGAGAGGGGCTTGACTGACAATTCGATTTCTCTGATGCAAGGAAGAGTTGGCCGCAAATGCAGAAGGGGAAATGTTTCTGACTCCCCTGGGGACAAGGCAGAGGTTTCTTAGGGACCAGTCCTGAACTGTAGAATGAGCTTCCCTGCAAGTTTATCACAACTTTGTTGCTTTGTGTGCCAGGCCCATCTCTTTGGCTTTGCCTTTCTGACATCAACATTCCATAAATATAAAAATAAGGAAGATTCTCAGAGCAAACCAATGCATAACCCCCCCCCCCCAACTCTTTAATGCTGATTAATTGATACAAGTGCATCACATACACTCCTAAATGGTGCTCAGGTCTCACATAAAGTGTGTCATACAAAACCTGCCTCAGCCCTTTGCTGTTTCAGTGCAGTACTTCTTAGCTCATGGGGGTTGTTCTGCATCTTGGGAAAACGCTGGTCCTGCAGGCTCCTAAAAATGCCCTTCTTGGAGGGTCAGTGCTGTGCAGGTGAGGAGGAGACTCACACAAATGCAACAACAAGCCCAGGCTGCTGAACCCCAGCAGTTCCTTTGTGTCACCTGCAGCCCAGTCTGGATTTGGCATCTGAAACTCCAGTTAAGGGCCAAACCCCAAGCCCCACTGCCCCTTGCTGCAGCTCAGTCTGCCTCTCTTGCTGTGTGTCTCCACCAGCCAGGCTGGTGCAGGAAGGTGGGGGCGGATCCATGTGCAGACCTGGCTGGGATTTGGCAGTTCTCCTCTCCCATCATGTGCTCCCTCCCAGAGCTGCTGCCGGGCCATTTGGCTGCAGGCTGGGCCACCTTTGTTATACATATATCAACCAGCACTTTAGCATCTTCTGCAGGAGATGGTAGACCTACATTTGACTCCTGAATAAAAGACCTGCAGCTCAGGAAGCCAGATTAGTCATAATGAGCCTTGTGAACTTGAATGCTCTGCAGTTTCTTCGTCTTTTCTGCCAAAACAAGCAACATTACCAGAGTCTTGTACACACTTGTAGTGCAGGGAGAGACTTTGCTTTCCTCAGCAGAACAGGTTTCTGGGAAATGATTATCTCCGTGCCTTTCACTGGTGCATGAAAGCTCATTAGTCCTGCCAGAGAAAGTACCCACTGCTTGGTACAGGATGGCTTTTAATTGCATGGTATCCAATGTAACCTTGGGAAATTCTGGCTCTAGACATCACTGCAGATCATGGACCAGGCAATTCTGTCCCTATAGGTAAGAAAACTGCCACTTTTGGGTCCCTGAGAGCTGCCACAAGGAGGTCCCCAGAGTGTCCTCCCTGTGGGTCAGTCAATCCTGTTGCACCCCATCTCTGGGATCCCAAAGAGGTTTTGGTGCTCCAGACCTGCTGCATTCCCAGAGTGCTCGAGCTCTGATCCAACCTGGTCACGCAGCACTGGAAATGACTGAATCTGTTCATTTCAAGTTGAAGAAATCAATAGTCTTTGGCATGAAATTTCTTCAGAAGTCAAGATAGGTATTGATATCTCTGGGAAGGAAATGAATTCTCATCTTCTTGTGTCTTTCCAAAGATGGGCCAGGAAGATGCTGGTTTCTCCCTTGAATCAATAGTGTCATAGAGGAGTCAATAGTGGCCTCAACATACTTTTTATGCACCAGAAAGTTCTAATATTAGGATTAAACAAAGGCTCTTGAGCTGCCTCTGCCACTGATTTACTGTGGAGCACTGGGCACGTTTTTACATTTTCTCTATCTTCGCCTAAAGTTAGGAAAAAATTTTGGATTAATGTGGATTTGGAGTTCACATATTAATCAGTATCTGATTTCTTACGGTTTCTTACTGTTGCTTTTATCCTCTCAAGTGGTCTGTGCAATTCCCATAGGATTCCTGACTGGGGAAATGCTATCAGTGCCTATTCAAATAAAGCCAAATTTGCTGTAGATGTGTTTATAAAAATACTGGCTGAGCTCCCTGGAGAGCAAATCCAGGCTTGAAGCAGAGTGTCAATAACAATTTGTCAGTGAATAAAGGGTTGAAATATCCTCCCTGGTGTTCTCAGGGTCGCAGAGTAACACTGAATTCTCGGAGTGGCTTTCTGCAAACTAAAAACTCAGTTAATTTCCTTCTTGTGGACAACTATAAAAGACCTGCTGCTGAAAGGGGCCAGGATTCCACGGCAGGGCCATTGTTCCTCACCTGCAGCTCCTGCCTTTTGTGCTGGGTGCTCATCTCCCTGAATGCAATATTTTCCATGACAGATAAGGACAAGAGCAGGATGATTTAAAAGCACCTGGTGCAGTTTATGAATTCTGATTAACCTGAAGAAAATCCAGTAGGTAACTCTTCCAGGGGTGATGGAGTTGGTGGGGTGTTGTCAGAGCTGTGTCACACGTGATTCATCCAGACAAGCAGAGAAATGGGAAACTCTGATGGCCCCAAATATCTAAACATCCCAAATTTTGAGTGCTACCGAGGTTATTTTAAAAGATGGAAGGAGATGAGTTTTCCTGTTCTCCCCATTGCTTTGTCTGGTGCTTTTTCTCTGCTAACAAAGGCCCTTGGGAACCTTGAGTGTTGGCAATCAGCTTGGAAAAATTCACCTGGATTGCAAGAGCCTCTTTTCTGCCTTTTCTCGGATTTTTTTCTTCACCTCCTTGTTATTTTTCCAAAGCTTGGCAGCCAGTGAAGATGTGTAATTAGAGTTAATTTTGATTGCTCGTGATGCAACAGCCCCCCACTGGCTCCGTGGTGCTCCTGGTTCACACAGGGTGGGAATGGTGGGAAGGTTTCAGAGGGACACAACTACAAAACAGTCACCACAGTTTTTGTGTGCCTGGTGGTGACAGATCTATGGTGGGGCCTCTGCTACCAATCAATGCTCCAGCTGCAATTTTTCTTCCCTGAGGCAAAGGGGGAGACTGACGATGCTTTGATATAAGATCAAAGACAATCCTGTCACATCCCACTGTCATTTACCAAATTCAAAGCTGACTTCTGCCATTTTTGGGGTCCAGAACTCTCTGGGGATTTTGCTCCATTGTGCCTCTGCCACGTCATGATTTCAGCAGTATCTGCATTAAATAACCTGCCTGGCTTTGTGGTGAGAAAAAAAAAGCACTTTTAACAACTCTCAAAATCCCTAATTTAGACTCATTATGGGCTGGTGTAGTGGCTGCTCAGTGGACAGTCAAGGGTGCTTTGCCATTGTGCATCAGCCCTTGTGGACGGGTGACTTAACTGCTGGATTTTGGGGCACCACATGTTTTGAATGAGGCCCCCAAATATGATGCAAGTTCCTTTCTGCCACCAGAATGGATGTTTGATGGTCATTAATGTCAAATTGCCACTAGCCAGGCTATACCCAGTGCCAGATTCAGGCTCACAGGGGACTGTCCTCAAGGAACACTCGTCTGCAGTGCAGGGCTCTGGTCCTGAATCCTCCCTTTTCCTGTGAAATGGAAAAGAGCAGAATGAAGGAGAACAGATGGGCCCATGTTGGTGCCACACACACACATCCCCCAGTGTGTGAAAGCAGCAAAACACTCAGCTGGGAGTGGGAGATGGGGAGCTGAGGAGGCTGAGAAACCCCTGGAAAGGCTTGTTCTCAATGAGGCAGAAAAGCTGCAGTTGCTCAGCATCAGTGAACACCCCAGGGACAGACACCCACAGGCCACAGTCTGGCTCTGACAGCCTGGGAGGCAAAGCTTGGAATATATTAAACTTTTCAGCCCCCTCAGCAGCTCAGCAAACCCCACTGGGAGCTGCCTGTTGCACACAGAGAGGAGCTTTTTGGGGGTTCTCTGAGAACTCTCCTACATCAAACAGGAATTACATCTCCCTTTCCCTGGCTGGCCCCTGATTGTTGTAGTTTATATCCCCAAAATGCCTCTTGAGCCCCTTCCCTTGGGCACAGTGAGTGTAAAGTGTGTATTAATCACCAGGACTGAGGTTTATTGGGGCAGGAACAAGTTCTGCTGGGATATTTCAGAATCAGGTGGTCAGTCTGTGCAATGAGCAGCTTTGTTTAGCAGGAATCTCTTCCTTTCCTGGCTGCTTCCCACCCAAACGTTCCCAGCTCTCTCCTCAAGCTTCCTGGGCCCTTCCTGGAGCACAGAAAGTCTCCAAATCTGTGACTCTCACTCGGAGGGCGCTTTGTGAGCTCTTTTTCAGAAATGAGATTCACAAGCTACCTGGATCCTCTTTGCAGTTAGGGAAATAATTACTTTACGCAATATAATTTGCTTAAAACCATGACAGTTTTAACTATAGTTTAAGGCTAAATGACTGTTCAGCAAGACAGCTGGTAAAATTCACCCTGTAATAAGACTGCAGCAATGTAAACAAGCCCAGCCCATTTAGGGCTTTGAGTTAATATAGATGTCAAATACTTCTTTCAATATCTCTAAATTTCCCAAACCATCAGACATTTTCCTCCTTTATAAATGTATTTATGTTAGATCTCATCCTTTATCCCCTAAACCCGCAACATATGTCTGTCCTAAACCTCTATAATTGATTGTGTTTTAATATAAATTAACCTCAGAAGAAACATCCTCTCACTTGTTGAAATCCCATGGGCACCTGGGACACAGGGAATGCAGAATTCCTGCACAGCTGGAGGGAATTCCAGGCTTGGCTCCTTCTGGCTTGGAGTGTGGCTGTTCCAAAGAAAACACAGCCAAAAAAAATGACACTGCTTTTGTCTTTACAAGAAAACGTGCTTGGAGACTTTCTCTGTCAAGGTCTTGTAAGTGAGGTTTTATCCGAGTTTACTTTCTCTTAAGTGCCTGGTCAGCCACGCTCAGGAACTTACAGAATTACAGCCAGGTAAGGGTGAGAACCAAACCAGTTTTAGGTGAGAGACTGAAAGATGTTTTCAGCTCCAGTTGTGATAATTTGAACAAAATGAGGCTTAGGACTTCATTGTGAGTTTACTGATAGCAGCAGAAAGGCTGCCACTCACTCCATATGCTTTGCTTCAGTCCTTTCGAATGAATCAGCCAAAAAACAGACTAAAGGGCAAGTGAAAATTGTTCTTATAGAGAAACCGAGTCATATTACTGAAAACAAAGCCCCTTTGCAGCCTCCCAGCAGGCTGAGCAATGCCAAACAATTCTAATTTAAATCCCAGCCAGTAGGGAAGTATCTCTGGGGCCTGATGTCCTCCATCCTGCTCAGTTAATAACAGCGATGCAATTGCAATTATGGCGATAAAGCTCCAAATTCATTTGCAGTTGCTTGAGTTGGGGTGATTTATTGTCTGGTAATTATCTTGCTGCAGTCTTGAGGATGAAATAATCGCCCTGATTTGCATAATCAAGGCAACAAAGTCTTTGGAGCAGGGCTTGCTATCAGCAGATGGCCCTGCCATGTGTGGCAGGAGCCCTTGGATTTTATAGCTCACGTGTCAGCCAATTCAGTATCTATTTGCCTATAGCAAAAGTTTACTGTCTTCTACTAATTAAGTGTAATTTACATTAATACAGAGAGGGTTTTTTGTGTCAGCCTGCTGAAGGCAGCCCTGCTGAAGGCAGCCCTGCCCCATCTGTGGGGCTGAACAGCTGCTGGGAGACGTGGGATTTCATAAAGCCACAAAATCACAGGATGGTTTGGGTTGGAAGGGACCTTTTAGATCATCTCATTTCAACCCCCTGCCATGGGCAGGGGCACCTTCCACTAGACCAGGTTGCTCAGAGAGCCATCCAACCTGGTCTTGGACACTTCTTGTAGCTGTGCCTGTTTCTCTAGGGCAGTCTTTGGTTTGGGGTTTGGTTTTGTGCTCAGAGCAGTGTTGACAGGTAAAACCTCCCCTGGTTATTCCACGTGCACTGCTCCAGGTCTTCTCTGCTCCTCAGTGTACCCTGGCAATAAGTTGGCTGGGGATGCTCCAGAAGTTTGGAGGGGACCCAGCTGGGTCATCTGCCCCCAACTGACCAAAGGGCTATTCCACCCCATAGGATTGTTTCTTCTTTTATACCAAAGAATTCCAAAAAATCTCCCTTGAAACAGAGATTTTGTATCAGAGGAGTGATCTGGTTATGAAAAAAAACAGGATTCAAAAAAACCTGATACAATTTCTAAAGGAAAGCTCTTTCCCTGAGCACAGGAATTGTCATTAGATTAAAAACCATACATGTAAAAAGCTTGGAATTGGATTTCAAAATGAAATTTTGACTTGACATTTCTGAGCCTTGTAACTCTGTGCCTAAAAAATGACACCAGCACTTTGCATATGCCTTCAACGTCAGTTTTATACCAATAATTACCAGCACCATGTAATTAGCTGAGTGTTCTGAACCTCTGCCTGTCATCACAGAAATTGGGCTGTTCCCATGACAGGGTGAGCCTTCATGTGGGGTTTTTGCCTGAAATCTGAGGGTTTCACTCTTGGTTCACATGTTGGGTGCAGCAGCAATCATCAAAAATTCTTAGGTATCCTCACCTGAGCTGGAATTCTTGCCAAACTCATTCAGGGCTATTTCATCTTTTTGATTTTTATTCAGGGAGGAGAAGGAAAATCATGTAGGAAAACTCAGATTCCTAACTAATCATTTTTATCTGCACTGCAGAATTTTTATTTCAGTGCTGTTTCAGGTGCCCTTCAGGTGTTTCTCCCCAGGACCTCCCTGTGTTCAGCACTGACACCAGCCTGGCCAGGTTCAGTGTCCTGATCCTACAAGACTGGGAAGGAGCAGCAGAAATTGTCTCAATTCCCTGCACGTTTGTGCCTCATATTTTGGTTCTTGAGAGTCTAATAAGGGTTGTGCTCTGAGAGAGAATTACCCTGTGACCTGGGCAATTTTGG
The DNA here is from genome assembly GCA_013396695.1 of Sakesphorus luctuosus. Classification (NCBI taxonomy): domain Eukaryota; kingdom Metazoa; phylum Chordata; class Aves; order Passeriformes; family Thamnophilidae; genus Sakesphorus; species Sakesphorus luctuosus. The sequence continues at coordinate 151,368 of VWZD01002476.1, forward strand.
GTAATAAACTGGAGAGAGAGGGAGAAAAAGGCAAGAAATGGTAGGGCTTGAAACAGAGTTAATGTCTCTCCACTGTTTTTCTACCCAAACTAGAGGAGGAGGCAAAGTGATTGATGCATTTCCAAGTGTTCAGCTCAATCTGTTTCCAAAGGACTCACTAGTGCAGTTTTTCTCCTTGCTTTTAGGCTGATCCTCCAAGGATTTTATTCCTTTAAATGGGGAGGGAAAAAAGCAAACTACTTTTTTTTTTCAAGTGTAATTTTTAATTATGCTTCTAATTAGGGAGAAAAACTGTCACAGAAATTATATCTTTGGATTGTCACACATGGGAACGTGAACTTGGCGTTTAATTTTCTATTGTTATGCCTTCCCTGAGGATTGGGACAGCTCTTACCCATGGAGCATTTTGTTGTGCTGGGAAATGCCCAAAGTCTGTGCTCAGGGTCTGGAGCTGCTCTGAGGGAGGGAAATACAAAACAAGGATCCACAATCAGCTTTTTTCCCACTTGGGCTGTTTAATTCTTAAGGAGAGAAAAGTGCCTGGATCCATGTTTGAAGGACCTTTGGTAGTGGAAGAAAAGCTGGTCCTAAGACCAGCTTAGGCTGAGCTTTGACTTCACTTGTGAGGCTGCTCCAGGACTGCATAGTCCCGAATATTCCCTGCATGTCCCGGAGCTCTGTGAAAACAGACACAATGTGGTTGTGGATTTACATTCAGCCTCTGCACACTGAGCTGAAAAGTCTCTCATCTCACCCCAAAATGACAGGGCTGTTGGAAGCTTTGCCCTGGAATCATTCCCAGAGTGGCAGGAAACACAACAAGGTGCTTGTTTGACTATTCCAGGGTGGGAATGCCAAGGGAGGCTCCTCACAATAACCAGCCTTTGGAGCAGAAAAGCAGGATGGGGTTGGAGCTGCAGCCTTTGCTTCTCTGCAGGGCATCCCTGAAGGGGTTACAGGGCTGGGCTGCTCATCCCTGGCACACACATCTCTGTGCCCACTGGGAATCTCTGCAAAGTTCAGGAGGAGCCTCAGCTCTGTTTGCAGAGAGCTCACCTGGTGCCACGAGCCCAGGCTGCCCTCCCCCAGGAGGGGCTCAGCCCTGCTCAATAACAGCACCAAAGGTCAGGGCTGCATTCCTGATGAGCAGCGTTTTCCCTGAGAGGCAGGAACTGACTCTGGGTCTCCTGCATTTGAGGCCAAGAGCCCACAGACCAGGCTTTTCTCTGAGTTTGGTTGAAACTCCCAGGTAAACTGTAAAGCCCAGCTTATTTAGGGAAAAACCATCTTTTCAAGAATGTTCCAACCATCACTATTTACCAATTCCTCCCCCCTCCACTACCAGCAAATGTTTCAGGAGTTGGTAAATCAGGTTTAAAAGGCAAATTGGCACTTGGAGATTATCTCCACTTTTTTTCCTCTTTTATTTTGAATTCATTTGAGGCTTAACCATTGAGCCTGCAGGATGTATCACTGCTGCAATCAGAATCCTTATTAAAAAAGAGCGGGATTGAACTGCTAATTCCACAGAGCCATTCTGCTGTGAGCATCTCACATGTAATTTAGATTCAATCAGCAAATAAATATGATAACAGGCTGCTGTTTATTGAACCAACAGACAAGAAAGCTCAGCCTTTAGGAGCTGGCTGCAAAGCTGTGGGAGCAGCACAGGCACTTGGCACAGCTTTCTCTGGGATAAGGGAAGCAGGAGGTTCCTTTGCAGCTCTCAGGGTTTATCCAGGCATTTTCCCTGCCTGTCACCCCTTGGGCTGCCTGTGCAGTTCAGTTCCACAGAACCCCTTCCTCTGCTTTATGCTGTCCCTGCTCTGCCTCTCTGTCCTTTCACTCTGTGGCCATGCTGGCTGTCAGACAGAACTATTGATTCTGAAATCAGTGAGCAAATGAGTCTAAACCAATTTCAATGGGATTTCTAAAAAGGATTCCTGATCTAGGAGACTGGATTTTTTTTTTGTGGGAAGGCAGATAAAGAGAATAAACAAACTCTGGCAAATGTGGAAACAAGAGTCCACTGGCAGCAGAGCCAGCAGTTCCTCAGTCCTGTTCTGGGTAGGATTTGAGCAGACCTGAGATACCTCAGTGTGGGGGTGCACAGAGCCCTTCCAGATGTGACTCCCCACCCAGAATCTTGATGTGCCCTATAACTCCATGGAATCAGCAGATTCCAGCTTTTCTGTAGGACAAGGTCAGTACAAGATGATCTCTCCTCTGCATCCCAAAATGCTCTGGCATTGTTACATTTTTGGCATTAATAGAGAATTTTGAAGTTGCTGTGGAAGGCGAGAAAGAGGAATGGAAAGACAAGGAAAGGAGCAGTGGGAATATTGTCCTGGCTTGGCTGGGCTCATGGAAAAGGGGCTGCAGATCCATGGGAAGCAAGGACTGAGGCTCCCACAGCTTTCCTGGTGGAGCTGCCCTGGGCCATCATTCGATCCTGTGGAAGGAGCCTGAGTTAAGCCATGACTTGGGTTGGTGTCTGTGCTTATTTCTGTGTCCTCTGCCCTGTCCCTTCATGTCCCTGGTCCTGCACTGAGGCAGGAACAGGGAGGATCCTTTGTTCCTGCTGCAAACAGATGCCAGGCAGGCTGTGAGGCAGGGAAATGCTATGCAAACAGCTGGGCAAGTGTCGGAGAGGAGGCAAAACTGCTCCAGTGCTGCCATTCTTGGCTGGCAGATGAGATGCCCTATTCCCACTTTCCAGGTGTCCCCTGCTTTAAGATTTGCCCACATATTATAAAAAGAAATCTCAATAATGTTAAGCAATGCAAATAACAGGCTCCATGAACATTGGTAGCAGGTGTCAATGAGCTTAATTAGGCACTTTCCTCCCAGATTAGGGCTCTAAACCAGGGCTTTTATTAACCCTGCAGCTGCCCACCTCTCTCAGCATACTGAGCAGGCCATCAGTGAGAAAATACCAGCTTGTTAAACGAATCATGTAACTAGTTTAATTATAATTGCCGAAATGGGGAGCCATCCTGCAGCTGGGCAGATGTAGTTCAGATGATTTAAAGTCATTACTGATGGCTCAGGGTGTTTTTCTGCAGACGTGTGCCAAACCCCAGTGGAAGGCAAGGAGTTAGCCATGAAAATGATGTTTAGTGAGTGGCTCTCTTGGTTTTAGCAGTGGAATATGGCACTGAATTGCAGGATTATTAAACCAGGGAAAGTTTTTCCTTGGCCTGCCACTGGAGCACTGGTGTACCTTGAGGCAGAGATGTTCCTGTTTCTTCAAAATCACCCAAATTTTTAATCACTTTTCAGAGGAATAAATAGTGTCCTTCTCTACATTCCATGTAATGCTCATTCCACACCTTCCACAGTTCCCATTTCCCACTTGTTCTGCTCCTCCTGGACATGTGATTGCACATAGTCAAATAAGAGTTGCTGATTGTTTCTTTTTCTCCAGTTGACTTTGCAACACCAGGGAAAAATACAGAGCTTTAGGGCAAGATGGGAAGGGAACTAATCACTTAAGGCCTAATTAGCAAGGGATTCTCACAGGGACGTCCTCCCTGGGTAATTGCTGCTCATTTTCAGCTCTGGATACAGGAAGACAAAAGAGTTTAGAGCAGATTAGTCAAGTCCTTGCAAAAGGCTGTAAGAAGTACCAGTTTCTGAACCATCCTTGAGTGGAGAGGGTGAACAGAAGGTATTTACAAAGGGTTCTTTAAAGGTGTCTAACTGGGCAGATTTCCACCAGCAGCTCTCCCAAGATCTGTTTTCTGGGCCTTTGGAGAACATTCAAAAATCAGCTGAGCTGTTTCAGCAGCTGGATTTTGGTGAGTCTCCTCTCCATGGGGTGGGGAGGATCCATCTGGACAGAAAACACACTCCAAGAGGCTTCAGGACCGTGAGCAGGGGGTCAGCAGGGGCAGCCTCCAGGCTGGCTGAGGCTGTGGGTAACCCTGGGCATAGCCCAGCTCTGGGGAAAGGCAGGAGCCCACTGGGCTGTGCTGCTGGAGGTGGGAATGTGCCCGTGGGACC
>VWZD01002476.1:155453-174587 GCA_013396695.1 Sakesphorus luctuosus
ATTGGAATGGGCTGCCCAGAGAGGGGGTGGATTCCCCATCCCTGGAGGTTTTTCAGCTGAGCTTGGCCGTGGCACTGAGTGCCATGATCTGGTAAAGGGACTGGAGTTGGCCCAAGGGTTGGACTTGATGATCTCAGAGGTCTTTTCCAACCCAACCAATTCTATGATTCTGCAATTCAGCAGCTCTGCCCACAGCCTGAAGCTGGGCTTGGGCTGCTCCAAGGCAGCTCTTGACTATCAGATTAGTCTGTCTGATTTGTGCCCACCAAGGAGGCTGGTTTGGAGCTCCTGGAGGATTTGGGGGTCCTGGAGGATTTGGGGCTCCTGGACTCCCACTAGTCCACATCCCCTGCCCTTTGCTCATTGTGCAGACACTGCTGAGCACAAGTGCCCCTGGTGCCCTGACACAAACCCATTTTCTCCTGAAATACCATAGAACTGGGACCAGGACTGCCCCTGTCCCAGCACAGACCACCCTGAGAATGCCACAGAGAGCTCCACAGTGCCAGGCACACGGAGCCTCTCCCAGTAGCCAGTTCACATTTGCTCATTGACACAACATTCTGTCCCACCTTTAAAATATTTCCTTTGTGCTTCCCCTCCCTGCAGAGCAGCCCCAGCAGCGTTAGAGCTGCACAATCCATGTGTGCTCCTGCAGCTCATGACTCTAACCCTGTGAGTGACTTGTTCTGTTAGCATGATAAACACATGCTGGAGAGGAACAGCACTAATTATGACCCTGTCACCTTCATCAGCTCCCCACTAATTGTTTTGGCTTTTTTTAATCTCAGTGCTTGGAGATGAAACATGATGTTTGGTTCTGCAAAGGAGTTGAAAAGAAAAGAGAAGAAAGAATTGCATTTTAAAATAGAAGCATCAGGTAGATCTTTCTGTTGGATTTGAAATTCAAATGACAGAAATTATAACTTTTTTGTGTCTTATTAAAATAAGGCACGGGAAATTTTTAGAGGACTTTCTGGGACTGCCCATTTTGACTCTCAGTCCAGTGATTCACATTGTGTTGTGCTCACATAAAGGTTTCTCTGTGTCATAACATAATAAAACTTCCCTAAATCTCTCCAGGCATTGCCAGATAATTCAGAAACCTCAGCAATAATAACTCTTTTCCCAGGTTTTGAGGATAAAGGATGATATCTCCTTACTATGAGATCTGTGGATCTTGGAAGAATAAGGATTAGGATTCAAGCCTGCAGCAAAAAACTTGTGTTTTGTTCCTCTGACCCTCAAAAATAACAAGTAAATGGAACAGTATTTGGATTTTCTGCTGGATGTTTCCTGAGTGATGAGCAGCTGCTCAGCACTACTGATGTGCAAGCAAAAGAAATACTTCACAGAGTGAAAACCAGCACTAATATTTGTTATGGGGTGATATTCACACTCAGAAATCTTCCCAGCTGTTCTTTCATCTCCTCACAAGGGGCAGATGCTTTTGCTGTACCAAGACCAGAGTTAAACCTGCCAGTGGGAGCCATTATTGCCTGTTCTGGCTCAGAAATGTTTTAATAATCAAGAGTTGTATGAAGTAAGGGATCTCTGAAAACTGTTCAAGAGCCTTGCAGGGTGTTCTTCTATCTGGGGAGAGCTCTTGGGGCAGAGGGATTTTCAGCCCCTTGTCCAGGGCAATGAGAATATTTCATTTCCAGCATTTCCAAAGCAGTGAATGAGGTGCAGCTCAGCCTGTGCCACTGCCAAGCTCTTGTTAGAAAGCCTCACACAAATTGAATTGGTTTTATTTTCAGCTGTTTCATGGTTTGCTCATCTGGGAGTTTGTTTTCTTTTTGGTTTTTTTTCCCCTGGATGAACCTGCAAAGCATTTTATGTCCTGACAAGGCTTTCACTTGTGCTCTGGTTTGTTTTATGCCAGTCTCCAAAGGCACACTGCAGAAATTCAGGGCTCTCACCCAGTGCTCCATCCTGTCTGCTGTGGCCTCATCCTTGGTAGTCACTGAGTGTTGTTTTAATGTAGAGATGTGCAGCCCCAGGATGGTTTCATGGACAGCAGAACAAAAACACCAGAGCAAGGCATGGCTCTGTCCACCCCCATGGGACTGAGTGCGGCAAATGACTTAATTGCCATGTCCAGGTCTTGGGACAAACACCTACCTGAAAAAAAGAGCTTAGATGTCAATAAAGAAACAAAGCCAACTACATAAATAATGATAAAAGGCACCACTGTGATCAGTCCAGGGCCTGATTTCCCATGGCTGCCCTGAGAAATTACCACAAGCAGTTGCTTCAGTAGTCTATGAAAGCAAATCCACTTGGTAAGTGAACTCAGAGATATGAAACTGAACTTATTTCTGTATTACCACATGTTTCTAATCAAGAGGAATTGTTCTGGTCTGCTGAGTTTTGCTTTGTAGATACACCTTGCTGACCATTTTCAGAAATATTTCCCCTTAAATGGAGGGGGAAAGTGATGTAATGTGAGGCAAAGAAGAACCTGTGTCCTTTCCACCAATCCCACAGTCTCCAGTCATGGGACTTTGGTGAAAAGAAGCACAAAGAAGAGGTCCAGAGAAGAGCAAGGAGGCTGGAGAAGGGAGTGGAGCACAAGTGCTGTGGGGAGAGGCTGAGGGAGCTGGAGGTGTTTGTGCTGGAGAAGAGGAGGCTGAGAGGTGACCTCAGCACTGTCTGGAAGTGCCACATCAGGGAAGTTGTGGCCAGCTGGGGGTTGGTCTCTTCTCCCAGGCACTCAGCAATAGGACAAGGGGGCACGGGGGGCTCAAGCTCTGCCAGGGGAAATTGAAGTTGGAGAGCAGAAAAAACTTCTTTGCAGAGAGAGTGCTGAGGGATTGGAATGGGCTGCCCAGAGAGGGGGTGGATTCCCCATCCCTGGAGGGTTTTCAGCTGAGCTTGGCCGTGGCACTGAGTGCCATGATCTGGTAAAGGGACTGGAGTTGGCCCAAGGGTTGGACTTGATGATCTCGGAGGTCTTTTCCAACCCAATCCATTCTATGATTCTGTGAAAGAAGGCAATGTAGAAAACACAGAATTATAGAACCACAGGATGGTTTTTGTTGGAGGGACCTTAGAGATTATCTCATTTCTCCCCTTGCCATGGGCAGAGACACCTCCCACTAGTCCAGGTTGCTCCAAGCCCCATCTGAGCTGCTGTGTCAGACTGGCTATTTTTAGCTGTCCAAGCTTTGCAACCCAAGCAATGTGAGGGTTCTGCCTAGGAACGAGGAGCTGGGAGTGTGGCTGCCCCGGGAGGCTCAGGCTGTGCTCGCCTGCTCCGGGATGCTCCGGAGGCAGGTCATGCATATACATGATGCTCTCTGCGACTGACGCACGGCAATCAAACACTAAAACTCAAAACCCGGACTTGAATTGCCAGCCCACGGTTACCTGGGTGTGTAGGCAGGAGGGAGAACTCTTCACCCAGCTGCCTGTGGCTGCTGCCTTCTGGCAGGGGGAGGATTGCTGAGAGCAGCCAAGCTGGGCAGGGAGGGTTCTCTTCGTGCCCAACTCGAAAGCACAAGGACTGCCCTTCCTCTTCCTTGGCATGGCAGGTATTGAAAAGAAAAATCAGAAGAACATAAGGAATTTATTATAATTCTCTGGGTGAAGTTCAGCACTGCTGAGTGTAGCAGAAGTGAGAGTAAAGTGAACTCTGTGATATGGCTCATTAACACAAGGCAATGGCCTTACCTTGGTTTTCTTTTCTAAAATCAAATTAGAAGGGAATTGCAGGCAGAATGGGAAGGGTGGATGAAACTCAAAACCAGACACTCCTCTCACTTCCATGGGGACTGTGCTTATCAGGGAAAAAGGCAGGAGCTCTCCTGAGCTGAGCAGGTCACACCTGGGAAGCCTTGAACAAGGCCCAGCCACTGCCTTGCATGAGCAAAGAGAGAAAAGCACCTTTAAATCTACAAGGCAGTGAAACAGCAGCCACAGCAAAGCTCAGCTTTCAGGCTTGTGGAGGGATGTTTATGTAGGTATTTTGTTTTTTAACTTGAAAACATTCATTTTTGATGGTTAATCCAGGAGTGGGGAAAGGAAACAGTTATTCCTGAGGTTTGGCTAAGTCAGCCAAAGTGGGTACAAATACCAAAAGCAAACTTACAGAGGAGCAGGGCTCTTCCATGGGATCAGGGAGTTGTCTTCTTACAGGACCTGCTTGGATGCACCTCCAGTAAGTGGGAGAAGGGCTTTTGCTCTGTACCAGAGGTAGTAGAATCAATCCTCCTTCTCAACAAAGATCAGAGAAATCAAATCTGTGATGGGACACCCTGTGGGTCTTGTTCACTCAGGTTCATTCCACTCCCCATGGAAAGTGGCAGCTCCATCCCATCCACATGGAAAACAAGGCCTGGTACAGCCACCCATGGTTATGTAACCTCATTAATCTGGGTGATGGAGCTGATTCTACATGTCCTATAACTTCCTTTTCATTGCCTTTGGCGACCAAACAGCGACGCAAACCAACTGTCCTCTGATTGATTATCTAAGAATAAACCCATTATTCTGTCCCTGCCCAAACCCAGTTCAGTGCCCTGAGCTGTGAAGCCATCTAGAGGCAAAGGAGATATTCTTGACACCTCCATGATTTTAGGTGAGGGTGGCACAGCACCATATTTACACCCACACTGGTGTTCTGTCTCTTTGCCAACCTTTCTGCCCCTCTGGGGGCATCACAGTGGCCCTTGGTGCTCTCTCAGGCACCACTGACCTTCCTTCCTCCTCACCTGGGCTCGGTCTGGCCAAGCTTTAATGCAAACATTAATTTTGAGGTCATATATGAATGTGCCAGAGATGCTGCTGAACTTTATTCTTAGGAAATAACTCCCATTAGTTACTAATGTGACAGTGAGCTCCTAAAAATGGTCTTTTTAGGCACAACTTGGACTTTTTGTCTTTTTGGATCATTATTGATGTTTGAGCAAAATATCTGAGCTGCCTCTTCCCAGCTTGTTTCCCTCTCCCTGTTGGCTCCTGGTGAATTGATGTGGATCTGTTCAGCACCACAGGCAAGCCTCGAGGGGAGGGGGAGATTAATTGAAGACTTAATGTCTTCTATTTTCCTTTGATTAGCTAAGTGGGAGGAGGCACAAGGCCCTGGTTCTGTGCTCCTGGAGCCTCGTGCTGGCCGTGAATCACAGCCCCAGCTGCCACAGTCTGCTGCTGTGTCAGCTTAATTATGATCTTGCAGTCAACAGTGTGGCAGGCAGAGCCCCTGAATTACAGCCCTGCCCAGGCACAGCTCATGTGCCACCCCTCACCCCAGACAGGGCCAAGGCAAGAAAAAGGGGTTCAGATAAAAGTGGGATGGGTCAGGGAGTCAGGAATGGCTCGGCAGGAGGGCTGGGAGATGGGAACAGGTCTGAAGGGTGCAGTTGTCCACCAGGCAGCAGCCAGCTGGAGCCAGAGGAGCCAAACTCCATGGCCAGACTGCCTTGGGTGCAATAAATCCATCAAAGTGAGCAGGAAATCGATGAAATGAGTCGTGCTTGCACAGTCTTGCAGGAAAGCAATAAAATCCCAGATCAGGGAGTGACCAGCACAGGAGGAAGCAGATTTTCCTTCTCCTCAGCCTTGCAGCCTAACATCAAGTTTCTCTTATTGCCTTGGTACCACAAGTCCATCCAGCTCTTGCCTTCCAGGCTGTTGCAGATCAAAAGTTCTTTTTGCAGGTTAATACAGTTCTACAAATGCTTTGAACAAGACTTGTCCTGATGGATGCCGAGCCAGGACATCAGAAAGCAGAGCCATGAGCATCACTACTGTGTGCAGAGAGTGGTTTTCCAAACTAGATCTTCCCACGTAAAACCCTTAAACGTGCCCATTTGGCCACAGGCCCCATTTTTCTCCTTTAGAAAGCTGGGGTCGGTTTCTTTCTGCTTCTCCCTGTTCTAATCTCGATTTGAGAGCCTGATGCATCACACAGAGTATCTTAGAGTTGCCTGCCTGGAGACAGATGGAGGGGCACTGAGGAGAGGCAGCGAGGAGTTACCATCAGCTTCCCCTTCATTATTAATCTGCGACAGAATCAATTAGTCACCAGCTTTTGACAGAATTCCTGCCTGAGCTGTGTCTTGTGCCTGGGGCTGGAGCTCTTAAAGGACACTCCTTTTAAATCGACTATTTTCATCTCCTGTGGATTGCCCAGAATCTTGGGGGCTGTGGATCTGCTTCAGTGATGCCAAACATTTGTTTTAGCCCAGCCTGGTGACTGCAAACATCCATTCCCTGCGTGTCCCCATCCCTCACACAACTCCTACAATACCCTGCAGTGTCTGTAACCCCCTGCACTGGGGAGTGCATGAACTGGTCCTGGGAAAAGGATTTCCCACCAATTTAGTTAAATGTGACCACCCAGAGCCCCTGTCTTGGTTACATTTTACCCCCTGTGAATCCCTCCTGCTGCCTTTGTTCATTTACTTCTCTCTCCATCACCTTCAGTGCAGAGCTGTGCAACCCTCCTGGAATTCCCAAGGAGCTCCATCCCTGAGGAAAAGGCAGGGACTCCAGCTGGCAGGACAAAGCCAGGCTGAGAGCTGCCTAAGGCTTTCATGGAGGTTTGGAGTAATTACAGGGAACAAAAAACTTCACACTTTCAAATGTCAAGCAGAGTTTACCTGAAATTCTTCCCAACAAAGAGGAACTGGAAGAAATAAAAGGAGGAAAAGTCAAATCCAGCATGGGCTGGAGTGTCCATCTGACCCTCTGGACCCTCATCCATACGAGCCAGTTTTGGGAAGGGCTTGAGCTCAACATTGCCCGGAGAATAAAGGAAGAAACTTTTCCAAAGAAGGTTTTGTGGCAGGGGAGATGGGAGGGATGTGGCAAACACACATCCCAGATTTCTCTTTCTTTAGCAAATGTGCCATAATTCCATGAAATTTCTCTTTTCTTAAAATGCTTTAAATCTTTGTGACTTTTTCCTCATCATCTCCTGCAAATACACACATACATGAACAACGAGGTTTTAGTTTTCTGTAATAATTGCACAGAAAACACTGTTTATAAGGTGTTGAGCAAGGATTATAATAGCAGCTTACACAATCACAGGATGGGTCAAATTGGAAGGGACCATGGTGAGTCATCTGGTCCCACCTCCCTGTTCAAACAGGATCATCCCAGAGCACATGGCACAGGACTGTGCCCAGATGGTTCTGGAATATCTCCAGTGAGGAAGATTTGATGGGAACACCTCCCCCTAACTGTGTTCTGCTGCTGGATTGTGCCTTTGGGGGAGCTGGGAGATCCTAATGCACACAAAGTCACGTTTGCTGCATGAACACCACCAGGAATTTCAAACTTACACAGAGAAACGTTGCAATTGGGATCCCATTTATTTTCTCTCCTGTGTGTAGTCTGAGTACCTGTGGTTGGATTGCCAGGCACAGTGGCCCAGGGGTGCTTTCAGCAGGTGGATTTGCATGTGCAGTTGGATGACATTCCTGTAAGGGCAGGATTCCTGTGGGAATCTGCAGTGTGTGTGTCTCTGATTAAGAGAATTTCAGGCTTCCTGCCTTATTGAATGGCTCTGTCTGCTACAGGTGGTTGGGAAGTAGTAACCAGATAGTAAGATGTGGATGTGTAACTGCAGGGAGTTTCCTGTCAAGAAAGAGCCTTGTTTTGGTAGATCCTCCCAAAAGAGCTATTCTGGGACAGTCTGAAAGTTGGGGAAAGGATGAGCCAAGAAGGGAGGGACGTGTGTGCAGCAATAATTAGGAGTAAACAATGTTTTTCCATCATACAAAACACCAGGCAGAGGGTGTGGGAGAGCTGGTCTCTCCTGGCTCCTGTCACAGGAACTTCCCCACTAAATCTGTTTGTCTTTGCTTGTCGCTGCTCCCATCCCTTCCCATTCCCAGCTCTCCTCGCTGCTTTTCCTGTTAAAGGCGTTCTCAGGAGTTGTCTCTCATCTCCCGGGGATTGCCCAGCAGGATCCCCCGGGACTGTCTCTCTGTCTCTCCTTCACTCCCAGTTTTACCCAACAGGACCAACTCGCTGCCTGTGCTGCGTTGCCAAGTGATGGCAGTGGGGAGAAAACAAGCGCAGAGCAAAGCAGCTCTCTGAGAGCAGCCCAGAGGAGGTGACCACAGCCACAAAGACAGACCTAATGAGCTGGAAAAGCAAGGCACTGCCAAGTTACACGTGAAATAATTCCAAATAAACAAAGCTCCTGCTACAGGGGCTCCAGTGCAGGGAGCGGAGCCGCCTCGTTCCGCTGGGCAGCAGCAAATTGAGGAGGTTTTTATTACCCTTTTTTGCTCAGAAGTTTAACTTCTCCCCAAAGCTTTGGTAGCTGTGGATGTGGAGACAAGCAATTGTTGTTTTATCTGCTGGAAACCACTCTCCATCCTCCCTCACCTCTGCTCTGTCCACAAAACAGCCCCACCACACAGAGCGTTTATTGGGCTTCTCGGTGCTTCTCTGCTTTAAGCTGCCAACAATTTGGGGAAGGTTATTTGTCCTTAAGTACTTGTAATTCTTCCTCTGCAGGAGTATAATCAGTCGTTATTAGCAGCAGTTTCAGACTCTAATCATAAAGCTGTTATTTCTGCTTAATCCTAACCTTGCTAAATATTAATTTGATGTTTAATCCCCCTGGTATCTGCCAATATTGTGCTATTATTATTATCATTGTTGCTGTTATTTATGTAACAGTGAAAAACCAGCACTGCAGGAATCACATCCTTAATTATTCCCCATTGCCAGATCTCAGTTTCTCCCTGTGTGTCCTGCAGTCCCTCAGTGCAGTGTCACCCAAAGGAGTGTCCCACACACACAGGGGTGGGAGGCCATGGGGACCAAGGGACAGGGTGACACTTTTGAGGAGGAGGGGGCAGTTTTGTGGTGAGTTCTGGTGACTTCCCCAAAGCCAAGAGCTGGTGGGAGAAACGCCCTGTCCCTGCCTTGCGTTCCTCTCTCATGAACCATCACCTAGAGAGAGTTGGATTCTGATTTAATCTCTGGTTGTGCTTTGTGTGAAGATATCACTGCAGACTCACTCTGGTTTTCTTCTTCCTCTACCATCCTTTAAAACAAACAAACAAACAAAACAACTGCAAAGCTGCTCAGCTCTCAAACATGAAGTGACAATTTATCAAACACTGCAAACCTCACCAACAGAGAAGTGATGAAGCCACTGCAGGAATTTTCATGGTAGGAGCGATTGATCAGGAAGGCCTTTATTAACTAGTAATTATCTGCTGTGATCAATACAGCATTTCACAAAGGAAACTGCAGAACCCCTTGGTGACTGGGGAGAGGGCTGGAATCAACAGCCACTGCAGGCTGTGTTTGTACATGAGAAATGCTGTGATTTGTCCGAAAATGAGAGGCTAAAAAGCTCTTTTTGATGCAGTGATGCTCTGAAACAAGATGTGGTGTTCTGTCCAGCTTTGGAAAGTGGAAGATGGTTGTTGTTGTTGCAGACCCTCCTTGACTGCACTCCCTGCTCTGCTCCGTAACACAGGAAAAGGGAAGGAGCACATGGCACTTCACATCGAGATGGGCCTCTAAAGCCAAACCTTCCTGAACCCTCAGACCCTACAGCTCAGTCCAACCTCTATTTCTAGACATGAATTGACCTTATAGTCCTTTCTGAAAGGAGAATGAATAGTCTTCCCTTCTGCAGACACATTTGGTGAGAGATGAGAACCACCGTGACCCCAAAAGTGTAAACTCCAAGCAGAGAGGGTGCAAAGACCTCTTGGGGCCTGACCTTGTTGGATTATTCATCTCTCACTGTGCAAACCAGGGCTGTTTGTCACAGCCCCTTCCTCCTTTGTGCTCCATCATCAGCTCTGGAATGAGTTAGAGGGACCTGGGGGTGAGGGCAGAGCTGACACTGAGCAGCAGGTCCATCCCCAGGGATCCTTTGGGAGCTGCTGCTCCACTCCTGACCCTCAGCATCTCCTCTGCTGCTCCATCCAGTGCTGAAGTGTTTGCCCAGTGTGTGCCAGCCCTGCAGCCTGGCTGTTGTTTTCACTGCTCTAACAGTGACAATTAATGCAGGAAACGAACACGGGGATTTTCATGTTTGTTTTTACAGTAAAACCTGTGATTTCTACCTGAGGCTGAGGGAGAGCAGCCAAGACACAGAGGTTGGCTCACAGATTTGGACTCTGTTGGAGCATTCAGGACTTTGCTTCTGTGCTGAGCAGCAGCTCAGGTTTTGTTTGGCAGAGAAAAGGTGACATGCAGAGCGTGTGTGTGATGCCCCAGAAACACACAGATCACACCCAAGGTACAGGTGTGTCCCCTGAGCTGCAGATCTGGGCTCTGGAGAGTAAATGGAAGCCAACATGAAGCCTGCAAGCACCGGCTCCCTTTGTATGAATTATTATAGTCTTTGTTATCTGATTATATGGGAGGATATTTCTTAACCAGAGAAGAAAAAGGCCTCATTCCCAGCACTGTCTAAATTTTCAATGTATAACTTTGAAAGCTTAATCATATTCTTTTCACAATGCCTTATGGTTTATATATATTTGGGTTTTTGTTACTCTTTTGTATTCACTCTTTTTGCTGTCAATTTAAGCTTAATATTATTAAAATTGCTCTGGTTCGCTCTACTTAAAATTCTGCAGCTACAGTATTTTTTTTTTTTTTGGAAAGAAGTGCTAAGTCAAATGCTTTCTCCTATTTCTTGTTTGTCTTTAATGAGTCATTAGATCACCACCTTGGAAACTGCCAGCAGGAAGTAATAAACCTGCTCTGAGGAGTCTTGCAGGGGCAGGGAGTTTGGGAGGTTCTGGGCTGGGGAGCTGATGTTTTGGGGGACACAAATGCACTCCAGAGGTGGTTCCTGAGGAGATGCTGGAGGGGACAGGCAGTAGTGGGTTAAAGACACCATCCTGCTGCCCTTCTCCTTGCACAGAAAGGGTCAGATTTGCCCTGTGCAGGGGGTAAATCACCACCAGATCCCCTTCCCCTTGCCCGGGGAATACTGGGCAGGACATAAGGATGGAATTTGACTTTTGAAGGGCAAACTGGTGAGCAGCAACTTCCTGCAGGTGGGGAGGCTGCTGGGATGCTCCTGGCCCTCCACTGGGGCAGGGGCTGCACCAGGAGGAGGGGGAAGAGCCTCCTCTCAGCCCTTGAGGCAGGAAGTGATGCAGAGGTGAGTGCTGTGGTTGTGGGGTGAGTTCTGCAGGGCCAAGGTGGGCACAGGGTCCTGCCAGGAGGTACAGGCACAGCCCAATGCTGGGCTGAGTCCCTGCTGGTGCTCAGTGATGTGCTCTACTGGTGTCAGAAATCCGTAGTTGGATGTGCTGTGCCTTCTGGCCTGATGGAAATGTCTCTTTTTTCAGAGGGTGACAGTCACAGTGTCCCTGGAACAGCAGCTGCTGCCCTTTCCCCGGGGTGCTGGGGACAGTAACCAGCTCTGGGCTCTGGGAAACATGTCAAACATCAAGGATTGACAAATCTCGCTGGAGTGAGAAGGAAGGAGACAAATGTGTTGATGAGTAAAGGCAGCCCCGGACTGTGGCTCTGAAAGCTGCAGAGCACAGTTGGGGCTCTCCCTGGGTGGCAGAGAGACAGGGGTGTCCAAAATTCCTGCTGCAGCTGCCTCTTTGCTGCACATCACTGCAGGAAAGAACAGCTCTCAAAAGCCCTTAGAAAGTGTGGGTAAAGAAGGTTTCTTTCCTTCCTTGCCTGCAAACATGGGGCTGACTCATCATCTCGCAGTGACAAAAACAAAAGTTTCCTCGGCTTTGGGAAAACCGATGTTTCCTTGCATGTGCAAACCACTTCTTTGTAATTCTGGGGTAAGAAACCCAATCTTTAGGCTCAAACACAGCCACTTTGTTCCAGTGTTGTGCTTGGGGCGATTTCCTGGCAAACTGCTTTTCCAAACCAGGTGTCCTGAGCGAGTAAAGACCATTATTGCGGATGGATGTTGTAGTGAAGATGCTGTGCTTGGGCTGTGTATTTACAGCTGGCAAAAGGTGCCCGTTCTGTGGACAGTGTTGGCTGAGAAAGGCTTTGCCCTTGGGTTCATCAGCATCTAATAAGGCGCCACCAGTGCAGATAAGGCTGGAGAGAGCCAGACTGAGCCACATCCCTGAACTGCGGAGCTCCAACTGCTCCGACAATTAATCAGTTAGAAACTCCGGAGGTAATTATACGTATATTAGCGTGGAACCTTTTCAGCTTTACATCTACACTGAGTTTTACAGTTCTCCCTATGACTCAAAAATGACAAATATCTGGATTGCTGAGACTTCCTACAATATATGTCTATTTTTGACTAAAGGGCGAGTCACAGATGGCAACCCTGTTAAGCCAAAGCACCCTCTCAGCACCGCTCAAAAGCTCTGCTGTGCCACAAAGGATGGCACAATCTGGCCATGCCCATTTAGGATCATCGTTTTCCCAGATGATTCTTCCTTTGTTGTGTCAAATAAAGAGGAAAAAAAGAAGAGGGAAGTGGTTGATGTTCACGGATGTGTTTGGTTTCCGCCTGAGCTCGGTACTTCCCGGAATGTAAGAATTATTTATTAATGCTTTTATTACAATTACGGTGTCATTACTAATATTTGAAGGAAATGTCCAATATCCATTGTGGAACTACAGCCATTTTGTGAGGTGATGCCTTCCCTTTCCACGCTGGGAAGTCTGTGGGATGATGTGCCAGAGCCCACCCAGCAAGCCCTGGATATTTCATTCCTCCTGACCGCGGTCACTTGTCTCATATTTAAAGCGAAATCCTGATGCAATCCTGGCTAATTGGAGCTCAGATTCCAGAGGGAGAACTCAAATCTCGACTGAAGGCACCGCTCTGACTTAGTCCACTTGCAAAGCTTTGTTACCAAACCATCCCAGAGAACCAAACGCGCTGATCGGCCACTTGCAAACAGGGTGAGGGAGGGGAAAAAGCCCATTTTTTTTCTACACTTGTGCTATTTATGCCGTGACAATAACGGCACTTTGCCAGGAGGAATGCTGAGGGTTTGTTTTTATCAGCGCTGGGTTGTGGTCATGGAAAAAATGTTTAAGAAGATGAGGGGTGAGGGTAACGCCAAGATGCACAGAATGGAATTGGGAGGTTTTGTGTGTTTCTGTCTCCCAAAAAAACCTCGTCTGGCACCGATGAACACGTTTGCTACCAGGGGAAAGGCAAAGTCGTTCGGGTTTTGCCCAGGGCTGCATTTATCGCTGATATTTGCTGTCTCCATCCCCCCTGTCTGTCTTGCTGATCGGCACAAACTCCGTTCCAGCCCGGAGCGAGGGCTCAGCTGCCTCGGGATGCTCAGACACCTGAGCCAGACGGGACGTGAGCGATTCCTCACAGCCACGAGCCGCGTGTTCCAACCCCAGCCCGATTTGTTCAGTGAGCACCTTCCAGCTGACAGAGCTCGGCTCCTCGTCCCCTTTTTGACCTCTGCAAGAGGATCCTCTGTGGAGGTCAATAATAACGATCCCATTCATAGGGATGAAAACTGGAATCTTTCATTGGAAACCCGACACTTAATTTACGGGCTTTGGGGCAGCACATGCTAATAGGGAGGAAGGGTTATGGTAATCCAGGGAGGACTTACGTTAACTAGCAATTACACAATACCTTGCTCAGTTACAGAAACAGTCATTGCTCTGTTATCTCAGGGGGTTACATGAGAGGAGGAGAACAAGGGGTTACAACATTGTCTGATAACATTCATTCTGGAGTCCTTTCTTTTCTCAAGACAGCAGCCAGCTTTATCTTCAAGTTGAGCATCACCAGCCTTCTCTGTTCTTGGTGATGGGATTTCTCTCAGTCTTTGTTGATCAAAGTTTATTGTTTAAGCTTGTCAGTTTTCTTGCTGTTGGAAGTTAAATTTTCAGAACCCGACAATCCCCTTTCCCCTTTTTAACTGTGCAGTGAGAGAGAAATCCCCCCTCCCACAGAAACCAGGCTGTGACCACCCTGCAGGACTGAGGTGTGAAATAGGAGTGATCCTAAAACTGTGGCTGCTGAGTTTATCCCTAAAAAACCTGTTACCGAGCAAGGGGCTGTCTGGCAGAGCAGAAGGAAGGCAAAGTGGGATGTCAGTGGGATGTCAGCTCAGCACAGATCCTTCGGTGCAAAATGAGTGCTGGAATGGACCATTCAGAGGGAGTCTCTGCTTGCAGAAGCCACCGAGATGGAAAGCGTCTGACAGGCAAAAGAAAGAGCAATAGGAACTGGGAAGGACAGGGAAGTGAAGTACTCAGTGCCAAGGGTGTTTCATCATGTAGAGAAATGTCCTTGTTTCCTTCAAATCTCGCAGTTAATGAGAGCATTGAGTTCTGAAGTGGAATTTTCTCCTGGAAAACAGCTGAGTCTCTTTCAGGAAGGTGAATTGGGCTGATACGCATCTGAGCTAATAAATAGGTACTGCAGCAGTTCCTAAGTGAAATCCCATTTTTTTCCCCCTTCCCCAGTTGGCAGGGACTGCTTTGCAAATCTGATAATTCCTGAGCTGCAGAGAGGTTGTGTTTGCCAACGTGCTGAATGCAGAAGTGAAAAATAGCAGGGGGAAAGGAATTTTTGGTTTGAGCTTTAGGTCATCCTTCGGGGAGGCATCAAGGCCACTGTTTTCAAGAGCTGAGTAACAACCTCACATGAATTTATGGGAGGAAATAAATAAGAAAGGTGAAGGAAAGGTTATTTTGGAATTTTACTCCTCTAAATATAATTCCTTGGAGTGTTGCTGCTGGGCCTGGCACTGGTAAATGTTGGCATAAGGGGAGCTAATTCTGCATCTGGATGCATTAGAGGTGTCTGACTTTGTAACCTTGAGAAATGCAGATAAATTCCAGGTGGGAAGGGGTTCCCTGGTGCTAAATGAGGTGTCGGGGTGTGCAGGGGATCCCTGGTTTGCAATGAGATGTCAGAGTGTGAGGGGACAAGGGAAAGCAGATTGGTCCAGGGGCGAGGATTGGACCTCTCTGATGTGGTTTTCTCTTTAACTGAATCTGTATTTTGTAACAGAGTTTAATAATTTTCTAATTGCTGTCAGTATATTTATTTACATAAGTAGGGGCTCTGATTACAGTGAATGAAAACATGTAATTATTTAATGAGGACCTATAATGAGGCTGTGTGAGTGAGCTTCGAGGCTGGTGCTTTTGGTTAACAGCTCTGGCCATGACTTTGTGTCCTGTCATGGAGGAGAGGAAAGGAATTCCGAGGATACAACAAGGAACTGAGTACAGAAAAAATGCTGCTGCTGGCAGGGGAAACCTTGACTTCTGTTCCTAAGAAGGCAGTTGGGTTTAGTAGCCTCTCACTCCAGTGTCTTGCAGGCAAAGCTGGAAGGAACATCCACCTTCTCCTGAATGCACCTTTTTCTCACTGAGTGAGAACCTGCTGAGCTGAACAATGACAGATTTCCAAGGAATGTTGGCAGGTTAACTGTGCAGAGAAAGCAGAGGCTCCCCCTGAGTGCACGGAGTTAATTTTATTGGGTGTTTAGCAGGCTCTAATGGCAGCCCAGAGACCTGTTCGTCTTCGCAGGTGGAGAACTGTCTGGCAGGACCTTGATTGCAACTCGATTTTCTACCTTATAGACCCAAAGCCCTGCCAAGGATGTGTCCCCCGGGGAGCACACGATGCAGAAAGGTTCTCCAAATGCAATGCTTCTTGATCTTGAGAAAGAACCAGAAATGGAAAACTCTGCTGCCCCTGGCATGGACTCCAGGGACCATCTGGGAGCAGAGCAGGGAGTGATTTTGGGGCAGGGAAGGCTGAGTCCTGCAGGTGCAGCCAAGAGCACCACTGGCTTTGTGGTGCTGTGGAGGGTGAGGTGGGCACAGCCTGCCTTTGGCAAGCCCATTGGCTTCCTTAGGAATGTTCTTTTTCCTAATTAGCCCACGTTAGAGAGCTATTTCTAGAAGAAATCACAACCAGCACCTGCTTTGCTAATGCGGCTGTTCAACAGCTGGGATGAAATCCTGGGAGGAACATCCCCAGAGCAGAGCAGGGGCAGGAAAAGAACAGGGGCAGAGGTTCAGGAAAAGCATCTGCTGGAACTGCAGGCTCTGAGGAACATCTCTCTGCCCCCTGACTCTCCGGTGCCCTCGGAGCTGGTGGGGTGGGAGCTCTGTGCCAACAGGCTGAGGGCTCTGCAGGTCAGGAGGATTCCCCACTGCTGGGTTGGTTCAGGCTGCAGAGCTTCCTGCAGGGGGAAGGCACACAGGGACTCTCACACACCTGGGTTTTCTCTTCAGCCTTCTTGGCAGGGCAGAATGTAAGGATTAATGTAAGGATTAATGTAAGGAATACCTGTATTTTCCCCTGCTGTGCCTCAGGCCAGGCTATGTCTGAGAAATTGCTGAGAACTTCAGAGATGGGATGTTTTCTGTTTGGTTTTTGTTTCTGGCGAGGGAAGGGGTTGGACAGAGCAGAGTCAGCCCCCCTGCTGCAGGCACAGGGTGATGCTGTGCTGCACTGGCAGGACATGGCAGCCCTTCACCCACCATGACATCACTGTGACTTCATCTGGGCTGCAGGGGAGGGCAAGTGGCTGCCATATCTCACAGCCCACATGGCAGGCTGCCTGTCTGGGCTGGGATGTGAGGCCAGCCCGGGGCACAGCCTGTCTCTGCTCCTCCCTCTGTGCCATCTGCAGTGGCAAACTGCTCCCAGCGCTGTCCTGCTGCCAACAGCCACCCCAGGGCCATTTCCCTGGAGCTGCACCAAGCTGGGCTTTAGGGCAGGGTGTGTGGGCACAGTCAGTGCCACCCAGTCTCCTGAAGGCCTTTCCCTTTTCTCTTCCTGGGATTTTGGTCCTCAGCAATTTGCAAGGGCAAAGAGTCAGATGACAAAGTGACAAAATGACCTGTGTTTAGAAATGGGCAAAAAGGAGCATAATATTAATTGCTCCTTAACAATTCCTCTTCTCTGACTTGTCTCCGAGGAGAAATCCCTCAGGACAGGTTTGTGCTGGAACATGATGCAGACAATGAAAACATTTTATCCCTGCCATCCTCAAATTCTCCATTTATGAGGGGATGGATGAGAATCCAGGGCCCAGCCCTTTTCTGACTGTCTGTCCTCTGAAGAATCACAAACACATGAGCATCAAATAACTTACAGTTATCTCTGAGCACGGCAGGCTGAGCTGGAGGGTGCAGGGAATGAAAATGCCCCGTTCAAGGTTAGTTCTGAGAGTTTCCCATCAGAGCCACAGTGTGCACAGGAGCCAGGACATCTCTCTCTGCTCCTCTGAAGCAAGAGGTGAGCAAACTGCTGCAGAGCTGACTGGCTCATTGTGTTTCTGTGCTGTAATAGTGCTTTTCCAGGCTTCAGTTCAGTCTCTGCCCTTTTGCTTTCTATCCAGCAGGGTGTCTGTTTTCACCTGGGCAGCAGGAGGTGTCTCAAGGAAGTGACAGCCATGAGTGAAACCTCAGACATGGGGCATGGGAGGGCAGTGAGGTCTGAGTGTTCACTGGACCTGGGAATTGTCACCCTTTCCCTAAGAAGTCCTGGCTTGTGAGGAGTAAGAGCCTCTGGATCCTGCAGTGTTTGAGGCAGGGCTTGTGCCCTGCCCTGGAGCTGAGGAGGCTGAACAGTCTGCAGAGAATTGCCTCTAAATTGTCCCTGCCTGCCTCACATGGTGCCAGCTGCTTTTTGAATAAATTAGTGTATCAGGTTATAATAGTTCCTCTATTCAATTCCTTCTAGAGAGAAACTAGTTTTCCTGAAATTGCCTTCTCAACTCCATAATCATTACACAGCAAATTGCCTCGGGAAAGAGGCTGGAATAGGGCAGGGGATGGGTTCTGCTCTGCGTGTGCCTCTGTGCTGCAGTGGGAGATGCATCAGGCAAATGAACCCATAAACTCCCTTCCTTCATGTCAGTGCCTCCCCCTGCCTGAGGTGGGACAGTTTGGGAGGCTGTTTGGGGGCATATTATTAATTTTTTATATTTTTTTTCTTTATTTTGACCACAGCATCACTGCTGGGAAAACACAATGCAGGATTCATCACCCCTGATGAGATCTGGCAGAGTGCTACCAGGACCAGGCAGGGTTTTAGGCTGTTGCTTTTGGCCATTTCTCTCATTACAGCCTTCCAGCAGCTGCCTTATCTCACAGAGAGGCACTTCTATTAGATAGGAGGTGAAGGGGAGGAAGAAGAAATGAGGTAAGGAAGGAAATGGTCCAAGAGGTGGAATAGGCAGGAGAACCTGTGAACTGCAGCTGCTGGATTAAATCAATGGTCATTTCTCACTTGTTGCCCCTTTCTGTCCCCAGCTGTTGCAGAGCCTTTTGCTTCAGCAGTCTGGAGAATGAGACTGACTGTGCTTTTGCCCTGCCCCCAATGAATCCTGCCTTGCTCCACATTTACTTGGCTGCTTTTATTGGGTCTTCTCTGCTTGAATTCCTCTGGGGTGAGCACAGAAGGTTTTCAGTCTCCCAGGGCTTTGCACTGGTGGTCTGTAACTTCAATGTAGAATCACAGAATGGATTGGGTTGGAAAAGACCTCCGAGATCATCAAGTCCAACCCTTGGGCCAACTCCAGTCCCTTTACCAGATCATGGCACTCAGTGCCACGGCCAAGCTCAGCTGAAAAACCTCCAGGGATGGGGAATCCACCCCCTCTCTGGGCAGCCCATTCCAATGCCTGAGCACTCTTTCTGCAAAGAAGTTTTTTCTGCTCTCCAACTTCAATTTCCCCTGGCAGAGCTTGAGCCCCCCGTGCCCCCTTGTCCTATTGCTGAGTGCCTGGGAGAAGAGACCAACCCCCACCTGGCCAGAACTTCCCTTCAGGCACTTCCAGACAGTGCTGAGGTCACCTCTGAGCCTCCTCTTCTCCAGGTTAAAATATGTAGGAACTTAAACACTGGGTGTCCCTCAGAGCACAGAACTGGAGCTCACAAGATGTTTTTTTTCAAAGGAAAGCTCTCTTGGCACCAGGTGAGGAGCAGAGACCTGGGCTTGGAGGCAGCCTGAGGTGTGGAATGCAGCCAGTATTGCTGGGAGCTCCCAGCCCTAATTACACCTGAACTACTGTTTGCTCCCCTCCCAGGGCTGTCCAGCTGTGACAGTCGGGAGATTTGGGGGTCCCAGAGGGAATTTTGAGGGTTCCAGGGGTGGTTTTGGGGATCCGGGGGGGATTTTGGGGGCTCAGGGAGGGATTTTGGGGGTCCCAGGAAGGGATTTTGGGGGTCCTGGGAGGGAGT